>JAWQRP010000266.1:0-33496 GCA_033557875.1 Quadriops clusia
ATTATGCAAACGAGCCGGTCATATCCCCCTAACAGTTGCTATTGTATTAATATGTCTGTCCGCGTCTCTCGCAACGTAATCTCATCTCGAGGTTACGCATTCGATATGAAACATTTACGTTTTTTTGTATGCTGGGTATGTACCTTTAAGGGCCCCATTCACTATCAGTTTAACTTTAGATCGTTGCCTCAAATGACAGACTGAAGGCGAATATCTCAGATGACTATCCGTCAACGACCTGCAGGCAGTTGTGAAGGTTGCATGAAGGCGCCACACACTATGAAAATCATGCCAGCAGGCCGTCGCTGTAGGTTTTCGACGGCAGTCCTAGAACTCAGTTCCACCTCAGCCATGATGCGTAGAAGAAAGCGTTGTGCGATATACTTATTATCAGTGTATGGTACAGTACAAAAATCAACCAAGATAAATTCTTTTGCAAATGGCCTGGCGGAAAACTGGGAGAAACCGATGAACATATGGTTGACAGACCTGCAAAACCAACTGATTGTGTGTGGCGAATTTGTTCTTCAGGCGCAGATCTGACGTTCGTATGCCTGTCGCATCTTATCGAATCAGATCCTCGCCTGTGCCCCGCCACACACCATCCGTCTGCTCGATCTGCAGTCCGCGACCTTTAGGCCGACTGATGTGTCTGTGGCCGATTTTTCTATCCGGCCAGGCCTATATCTGCAGTTAAACTGATAGTGAATGGGGCGCTTAAATGAATAAATCGATGGACTGATGCAATCTGTTCTAAAGAGAACGCTCGGATCCCGACTGATTTATTAACTCTGGACTGAGACTAACGCTGGGACGGATCGTGTAAAATCCCCTTTATAAATGGTCATCAAGTTCAGTTTTAAATTATATTAACCGAGCTTAATTTTTAACTTTTATACGGACGTGGACAGAATTAATAGCAGAAATTGTTGGCTCCATTAGATCGAACAGTTCATTGGGGTCACATAGTTTGTGCACGTTACATATAACAATAAGTTATTTAGAAGTGGCAAGCGACTAATACCTTCGGAAAAGTCTGCGTCTTTTTCAAGACTTGCAATGAAATATTAATGTCAAATATGCCCAACCTCTTTGTGTTCCATAACTTCGCCTGCGATACTTACAATTATTAAGACTATAGTAGTGTAAACATACCTGGAATATTAGAGGATCAGATTTTAGTATGTAATAAGTTATTTAAAATTATTAAAGTTTCTATCCTAGAACATTTTCTAGAATGATTTTCTCTATATTAACTTTTACTTTTGCTTTAACGCTGGGGTCTATGGTCATTTTCGCGCGTTAATTTTTTAGATTACAATATTCAAAAATGGCTGGACAGAATGATACCAAATTTTATATTTGTGCTTTACCCACCATTATCTAGGGAATGAGCTATTTTGAGTGAATGCAGTTATCAATATAAGATAAGTTTACTAGTATATAAAATACTTTTAGCTTACAAGATTCTGAAACGGTTTAACCAAATACGATGAAACTTCGGGAATATAAAATGTATCGATGAAACTAGGGAATGAGCTACTTTTTAAATCCATATTTTTTTCCAAAATCAGAAAAAAAATATTATTTTTAATTTAAAAAACTTTTTATTTATTTACTTGATTCTAGCAATGTAATTATGTGAATTCATTCAAAAAGTTTTTTGTTTTAACATTAATTTAATTTTAAAATCAATTTTAAAGGAACTAGTTTATAATTCGCGCTTGTCGCAACAGTTCAACGGTTTTGTCCCAGATGGCGTTACTGTAGAAACCTCAGCCTGTGCCTCAACCTTCCTGAGTAGGATAGCCGACTGACCTGAATTGATCCGGGTTACCCGGAAATTCGACATAACGGGGGCCGACTTAACGAGGTTGCACTGTATTCAGAAACGAGTTGGGGTGTGACCTTGTAAACAAGCAAAGGAAACAGTTACTCCTGGCAGAAAACAAGAATTGAGAACTTACTTCAACACTACCTCAAAAGATGGTGTTGCTTTTGTATCTTGGTCTGAGTCAACGGTGTGAGCGATAAATGCGCCCCCTTACATCGTCTATTGGCAATACGTTCATAGACCGCAGCGTTAAAAACGGTTTGACCGATACACTTGGGATTTTGAACGTTTCTTTGCTTTGATCTCTAGAGTTTAGATTTTCGCTAAAGACTCTTTTAGGGGAATTCTCATATGAAGTCAATGTGAATGTACAATTAACCTAAATCCCTGCACATGTAATTTGTGTATTTCTTCTTCTTTACGCCCCGAGTCATCACCCAGTCCAGTAACAAGTATCAATCAAACTATAGGTTGCGTTCTCTCACTGTAGATCTTAGTTGAAGACCACAAATCTCAGAATTCTACAGACCACGAAAGCATGCAGAAATCAAACTTTCTAGAGTTTGTACGCCAGCAAATTTCAGTAAAACATTTCCACGGACCGCATAATGCGAATCAAATTTTCTGATCAAGCCATCCCTGCGAGATCCGGCTCGAGCGTGACCTAGCGGTCCGTTCATTGCACACTGCGATGCGATTGCAGCGCCCCTTCGGCCAAATGAAGCCAAACGAAGTTGCGGGGGAGCTTTTGTTCCGCCGCGGCCGCCCGCGATCCATTGTCCGGCGTTTAATTCGGGCCATTTTGCCGTTATTTGTCTTCCTTGTAAACAATTAGACAAACGCGATTTCATAAACAATATTAGCGCGGGTTTGTTTTGTTTCCTTTCGCCCGCCGCAAAGCCGCCCCCGATCCGCGGGGTGAAAACAATATTAGGGAATTTGAGGGAAACGATTTTTGTTGTTTGCGGGGGGAGTTATTTGAATACGGTTTTTAAATTGCGACTTTTTCGTTGGTATTTTTGTCATTCGGGTTTATAAGTCCTTTTGTTCAGTTTTGTTCATTAGTTTGTTTTATTTCATTTTTTACTTTATATTTTCCCGGGGTTATGTTTTATTGAATTTCTACTAAGATTTTTATTGATTTACCATTCAAAATTGTATTGGTTTCCTTTTATAGACTTCCTTTTGATTTTTTTCCTATTGAAAATACTTGCCATTTTCATTTGGGTAATTTTGTCCGTACTCTTGTTTACAATACTTTTGTTTTCTTTATCTTTTTTTGTGATTTTTTGTATACATTTACCGCACACCTCTTCTCTTTCAGCACTCGTATTAACAAATGGCGATTTATTTGCCAGCTCTGATTGTGTTTGCATTTGATTCGGGCAGAAGGGGTGTTATGTGAAATTTGGAAACAAACCAATGGGGCCGATTGCATTTGCTTCATTCTGCCGCCTCAAAGAGGTAATTGAACGGCAAAATCGTTTCCCTTTATTGACTTGTCCTGAAATCGACATAATGGACATGGACAATTCCCAATGTTCCAAAATTAAAAAATGCAATAGTAATTCGTTAGAACGTAGACGCACAATGAGCCTGCGCCTAATCCCGTCAGAGCCAGAAATAATATTTGTTAAGTCATCAGCAAGCCGGCTTGGCGGTAATGGGTCTGGCATAAAGACTCAATTTGAAAGCGGCTCATAATGGGGTCCCATAACTCGCTCACGGGGTCTTAATCGAAACAAAACGCCGTGTCTAAATTGGTTAATGCGTCCGGCTTGGCGGACCAACCAGGAAATCACGGGATCCACACGAGCTGAGAGAGAAGAAGGAAAATCAATCTTCGCCAATGAATAAATTAAACGGTTGTCGCTGGCGATTTGGTGTAAAAAGGGCCCCCTGCGACGTGCGAGAGAGCTGGCGCGACCCTGATATGAAAATAACGTGCTTAATATGCCGTGAAAGTGGACACGAGTGCGGGAACTTCAAACTTCGTGCTATTATCAATTTGCCCAGAATTGATGGGTATCAGGTTGACTTGAAAAAAAGTTCATATTATTATTTGTTTTATAATAATAATACAGACGGGTCTCGATTATCCCTCCTGCCTTTGGTTACCGACCAGGGTTTAGATTAAATTTAACCAGGGCTGAATTAATTATTATAAAGTAATACGGAATTGTTATTATTATTAATTTAGGTACTAATCGTAATTCACTAACTTACGCTTTGGGGATAAAAGGGGGAAAATTGTATTAGAGCAATGAGTGAGAGACGCGTGTCCAATTTACGGGAAATAATCCCCCCAAGATTAGGTTTTTATTTTGGCCGTAATTTCAACGGAACGAAATTAATTTGGAATAATTGATTCCCTAGCCGGAACAAAGTGCAAACAAAGCTACTAGTGTAAACTCGAGGAAGCAAAAAAGCGCCGTGTAACCCATACCCTCCCGGGGTCCTATTAATCAATTTAGTGGATCATCTAATTTGATTTTGGCACCCCTGCTCCGGCCGGCGCCCCCGCCCCCCTCCTGACTCCCTCTCCCCCCGCGCCACTATCCAGAAGTCACTTGTTTACGCGGGAGCCAATGGCGGCCAGCAGCGGCGGCGCGGCTCTCCACGGCCAACTTCCTCCGGTTGATTTAATTTAAATTTACATTTATATTCCCATGCACATAAATTAATTTGGGGAAACATTAGCCTCGCCCATAAGCACTAATGGAAATGAACACGGTTACTAAATACGAGTATCGTGTGTTTTTGGTCGCTGGGAATTTAATTCTGAGCACTTCGGCTCGGAGGACCGAAAATTGAATGTTGGATCTAAGGAGGCCGCTTTAAACGGTTAAGTGCCGAGCCTTCGTGTTCATTAGCTCGGACTCGAAAAACCTAATTACTTTCTTCGGGCTGTTTTAAAAAAGTGCTATTATAATCGTGTTTACGTAGTCTGCGCCATAACGTCACTTACACTCGTAATCAGCTTCCAAATCATACTCAGATTAGAACAATGTTTTGATTCTGGCATTGTCGTCCAGTATGTGATATCAGGGAGATATTCTGTATTAACCGGCGCAGTCAGCAGGATAGAAATCATTGTAATGTATTAATGGTGTTCGAAGAACGTTGATTCCGGGAATGTCCGTACTTTCCACACTGCCCGCAAGCTCGCCGACTCTATTTAATTTACTACAAACTCTCTTTTATTATCATAGATTTATGGGCGGGCGAGTGTGTGACACTCGGGAGCGTGTCCGCGATGAACAATAACCTCGGGTCACGTTCCTCATCCAGAGACATAACGGGCGGCCGCCCCAGATTTTTACGGCTTCGCCCCGACGGCCGGGTGTTATTTGTCGACTCGAGCTGTGATTAAGACCGCCCCATGTAACAATGGCGAGCCGAGATTGTCTCCTGGCGTATTTCTTCTTCGGCCCGCCGAGGGCTCATATTCATTTAAAACTTAACGATATCGCCGTTTGCGGGCTGTAAAGCACCATCGACCAAGGCGCACTATGACGTATAAATTCAGCGCGACCCACTTCCCAGACGTTTTTACTGCCTTCCCGGAAATATGTGTGTATCATTTGGGGAGTTTTACTGGTGGCATTACTCTTCGAAATTGCGGTCCCTTGCCCCTCCGACCCCCCAACCATAATTTCCTAGCCCCTCAAACCCCATAGTCCCTCCGGGCGTCTAGTCCCTCCGAGCGTCTAGTCCCTATGTCTTTTCGACCCCACCGGTCACTTCGACCCATCCGGCTCGAAGGACCAAACGACCCCTTCGACTGTGAAGAGCAACTGACTTCTTCCGCTCGCAGGACCAACCGACCTCTCAGGTTCGGAGGACTAATCTTATCGATTGCAATTGCGTTCGATGAGAAAATGGATGATAATTAGAGAAACATTGGATCTTATATAATAACCTCGCATCCTACCTAGTCTAAAAACAGCAATAGGGTCAATTCTTGGACGATACGATTTTCTTGCAATTTCACTGCAATAAAAACAGGGAATCAATCCTCCAGGCAATTCGGACTTTATTTGTACAGGTCCTGCGCTACGAGGCCTCATGTGTTAGGTTCCCCTATGCGATTAGATTGCGTCTCAACATTCGAAACTTTATGTGTTTGACTGGATGGCTCCTGCTAATATCGTCGCAGCTAGGTTGTTGTCTGGGCGCCGGCCGCCGCCCGTCCATAGTTTTTCCAAGAGACTCTATATTGTCTTCGGATCGATCTGTTGCTCCGTCCATTACTTTTGTTTACCGACATCCGCCGAGGACAGGTATTGTGGCGCTCTTGAGTGAAATTGATACCGCAGTGTAAAGTTCGACGAGTACCCATTGGACCGAACGTTCATTGTGAGGCACGGTGGAGAAGTGTCTTCCCTTGTATCTCTCGTGCTCGATTACAATCAAGATTTAACACTGATTGCAGGCAATTCTTAAAGAGGATGTGCCTTACACAAACTGTTGAACCAGTCAACTGTTTAAGAGAATGGCGGGCATCGCCCAAAGAACAGTTCCACGGGAATAAGCAGCTCGTATAGCATTAGCGAGATCATCTACAAATTTGTATTCCGTATCGATGTTAGCACAGAAGCACGACCGACCATGGCTGGAACGTGCGTGCAGGCTACTCTCCCGAGATTTTACTACCCCGCCAGCGAAAGACACTGTTTATATTTGAGTTATTAGATTGGCAGACCTGGCGGTGGCATTACCCCGGGGAGACACCTCCCCCCAACCCTCCCTTGAACGATCCCAACCCTCAGCCAAACCCTCCCAAACACCCAAGCCGTCGTAGATCCAGGAGAGCAACCGTTAAAAGCAGGGCGCAGCTCAAACTCCTTCACTACACGGAATCCGGCTCTCTGGACCATCATCCTCAGGCAGCACCACCATATACATGTTTTATTGTTATTGGGTGTCAATGCGGGATCAGGCGATAAAAAGTTGCTATCTAAGGCCCGCATCGTTCCCCCAAGGTCCCGGCTGGCGGGGTCGCCTGCTTCTGTCTCTATCTGGCTATCTCCAAGGGGTATCTACCCTCCTCGGCTCCGGTCGAGCGGGATGGCTCCGAAGGCCTTTTAACTGACCGTCGAATGCGATTGAAAAAACCCGAAAGGTATTCCCGGGTAATGCGCCGGCTTTCGGGGGTGTAATTCGCTGTGGTGCTGTAAACTGTTGTCGTCAAATCGCCATATAATTCACCCCCTTTCTACCGCTGCACAAAACCCATTTTCTTTCAGTCTGAGCTCGTGGGGTGCCCTTCAAACCCTCGGCGGAGCAAATCTGTGCGAGATTGACCCGTCCAGAAGCAAATTTGGGCTCCCCTTTTAATAACTCGCCGAAATCGCCCCAACAGATGATGCAGCGGCATTAAGCCATAAACAGACAGGAACCGTACCATAAATAAGCCGTTTTCTCCGTGGTTTAATGCACGATTAAGATCAAGCCCGGATTAAAAACAGGTCGCGGTGCAGATACGTGACTCGATTTAATTACGGCTGGTACGACTGTGGCCCGACTTCGGACAAGTGCAACACGGAAAGGCTTCTTAGGAAGGAATTTTTTCTGGGACCTTTGGCCTAAGCCGCGGTTTCCTCACTTCAGGAATGCCGAGCCCTGGCTTGACCTTTTGGACTTTAGCTTTTAGATTTTAAATGAAAATTAAGTCTGAGCGAAAACTCACCTTTTGTATATCCTGTAGTTGCTGACAAAATGATGAGGACGCAGTAGCAGAGGCGCCTTTGCCAAGTCGTCGGATTCATTTTTCCGCAACTACTTTCACAGCACACTTAATCTGGAACGAAACAAAACACTGTTACACATAAGTTTACTTAGACGATTATTAACACTACTAAACGGTATTACTCAATTATCACTGGCGTTATCGCAGGTGAGTAATGAAGATACGATTGTTACACAAAGTGCCAGACAGATGTTATACTGAGTAAACACTGATATAAGTGAGCCATCTTTTCATTAAATCGAAAAATTAGTGCATCAAGCGTTGTTTACTCGAGAGACCGCGATAAACCTCGCAAATGAAACCAAAGTAGGGCGCAAACAGAGTTGTTTAGGTTATTAAAACACGTTCGATTCCCGCTTTGTCCCGCACATTGACACGATAAGTTTAATTTTGCATGCTAATTTTATTGGGGGAAAAACCGGCGACGATCTGCCTCGCGCTTTCAATAAAGAGACGCGAAATTGGACCGTTTCATTACGTCTCCTCCACCCCGCCAGGTCACGCTCATCCACAACGCCGTTCTGTAAACGTGACGTTCGCTTGGAGGAAGTACACATTTGCATTGATCAGAATGAAACTGTCAATCTGGGCTGTTTGCTATCAACTGTCACCTGTCAATGCCAGATGTGGCCTGTCAATTGGCATCTGTCAATTGGCATGTCAATTGTCATCTGTCAATGTCACTTGAAATCGGTCAACGTTATTTGCTACCTGTTAATGTCACTTGCCGTCTCTGGATGTCAATTATCACTTAACAAAGACAAGTGAAAATCCCTAAAGTAACGCGACGTTTTCACGATTCAAAAATTTCGCCGAGGCCCTTTTATTGCAGCGTTGTATCTGGTCGTTTTTCAGCAATAAAGTGTAACCCCGTGTCACGGGTGGCTGGATCTCCGGAGGAAATGGGGTTTTACATATCCCCGATAAATACGGTCCAGGTACAATGGTTTATGAAACCGAATGAAAACCGGAAATGCGCTAAGTGCACTTCCGGCGGCGCGCTGCACCGCTACCCTTCTGTATTTATATGAAAGGGCTCCGGGAAGGATCCGGAATATTAAGGGCCGACCAAATTTGTAACTTCTAAAATCGTAGAGTATCCGGTAATTTATCTTTAATTAAATAATTTTAATTAAATAACGAAAACTTTTTTCACACGGTGGATCGTGAACACAGGCGCACAATTTTTGTAAATCTAATGGGTGGAATAAAGACGTTTCTTGGTCCGGCTCTAAGGACCAACTTAATGCATCCCGCGATATGAATCATGTGGTAACAGTAAGCTGGACAAAAAGTCGATATCCCGAATTAATCTCGTTATACATATTTAAGGGAGCCCATAAATCTAAATTAGCGCCCTCTTCGGGCGATATTCGCCGTTGTAGCCAATTAGTGAGAAGGCCTTTGATTCCAGCTAGATCGGAAGCAGACCGTTTAACGCGATCTGATAAGGCCCCCGATGCCGTGGTGATGATAACGCGGACGATATATAGCCGAGCCGAATGGGCTCTTATCGGGAAAGAGTGCTCAACAAAAATCCACGGGGTCGTTTGTTTCCCGATGCTTTATCTCCAAGTGGGCCTTGCTGGCCGGCGCGAAGCTACTGGAAACAAGTGAGTGAAGGGTCGCTTCCCGATAATACCGCTTGGATCCTATTGTAGCTGACGTGGTGCGATAGTCGGTTGTTTGATGTACCTACCACTTAAAAGCATGAGGGACATAAATAAGTAATGTCTGTTAATAATCAACCACTAGACGATTGATTGAAAAACCCATAAACTACAAGGACTATAAAGTGGGAGATGTACCGTACATCGTTTTTCTGAGTGTCACCGATCCAAAGTTTAAAAACTACACGGCCAATTAGCTATTGCTTTGAAGTCGTCGCGCAAGAAAACCATCCTCCGGAAAAAAGGGCTCCGCATCGCAGCAGCCTTGGAAATCTGCTTCCTGCGAACCATTGAGGCTCAAAAGACCCAATTTCGCCACGACTCACTGGCCATTTTTGCCGAGACAATTATTTCCACATGTCTTTGATATATGTTTCCATTTGGGGCACAAAAGGGGCGGGCCGAGATGCAAAACTCTTCTCCTTCGGCTCCAGCGATTGTTTTTCCCCAGCCCGTAATGAATCGCTTCCATTCGAGTTCTTTCATCTGTTATTGTCCCCGGCTCGCGAACAATATTCCGGAGACAAAGGGCATCACTAAAACCTAATTTGTCACAGAGGCTGAGGGTGGAGGAAGAGGAGGTTCGTTCCATTCCAACTTCTTAGGAAGGAAGGATCCTCAGAATGGAGCGTTTTTTGCGGCAGCTTCTGATTGTGTCGCCTCTTGGAATTAATGATACGTTATTGATCCCCTGGTTGCATCCTGCAGTCGTCCCTCCTTCCTCTGGAGGGTCGCTTCAAAACATTAGGCATTCCACCCTTATTGATTGGACGATTGTGACTACCTAAATTTGGGAATTAGGAGAACAGGAGTATCATGTTTTTTTGTTTCGTTTTGACGAAGTAAGATCAGAATGAACCGATATTGCATAGTAAGATTAATGAAAAAGGTAATTGTTAATAGTAGATACAATACGAGGGTTCTAGGCGTGCTCGGTGAGTACACGTCGAGCCAGCGCACGTACAAATGGAGTTCGTTTTGTTGTGACCACACTGGAAGCAATTTTTACCTACTGGAGGATTAAAAGTCTCCAGCGTAATATCCCCCGTCACCTCGTCATCCTCGGTTCCGGAAGCAGCGGGGGAGCAACAAAAAAAGTGTAATTCCTTAAGAGGACCATCATCGTCCTGGCGGATAACATAATTCCGTTTAGTGCGAGAACTCCACTCTAAATATTCCCGCTTAATCTTAATTAAGAAATCGTTCTAATTACGATTAAACCGGGCGGGGGAAAAGCGAGTGGAAGGGCTCTCGGTGTTGCCAACCGCCGCCGCGACGAGTCCTGTCTTGGCGTCCCGGCACACTTGGATATCTGCTGCCTGCACTAATTTACAATTTGCCAAAGTGGCTCATAAACTCGAATTACCGGGGTCGTTCGACGTTTCCAAAGGTCGGCGGCCCGCCTAATGGCCCCCCAAGTTTTTCCTCCACTTAACTTTTACGCACTCTTCTTTGTAAGGGTATTCTTTGGGTACGTCTTGGTGGTAAAAATTCGTTTTGTTATTAATAAAATCTATACGTATTAATAAAATTGTAGGCAAACATGTGTAGACACGACTTCTCTGATATGGCTGAACTGAATGACTTTAAACTTATAAATTGGGGTACTTAGCTTTTAACATTAGTTTTTATGAAATAAACAAAATTCAACCAGGGCTTGTTTTTTAGAACAGGGTTTATTTTTCGCTAGAGCTTTACTTTTAACTAGAGTTTTATTTTTAGCTAGAGCTTTATTTGTAGCTAGAGCTTCATTTTTAGGTAGAACTTCATTTTTAGGCAGAGCTTCAATTTCAGCCAGTGCATTCTCCTCCGGTCCACGTCCATCCGGATTAAAAATCGATACCCCGGACTCTCGGAACGTGTTCACACTCCACAAAACTCCGGGTTCGGGGATGAAGGGGGGCGATCGCGGACGTTTCGTGTTTCGCTAATGTCCCTTTTTTGAGCCGCTGTTTATAAATATTCTCCGATCGTAGGGGGCGCTGCTCCCCAGACACATGCAGTAATAATCGTTTAAGGGGACGTGCTTCCTTCCGCTTCCGGCCGGAGCGCGGCCGCCGGATTACACAGGAAACTAACAACGCTCCCGGAATCCTGAGTTCGGGCCGGGACGGACGCCTCCGCCGCCCTTGATTTTGTATCGCGCTGTCTCGCCGCTCTGGATCTTGGTGTGCCAAGGCTGTTGGAACTTAGTTGTCGGCCGGATCTTCGCCGCAAATTAGAAAAATAAACAACGGCGGCGGCGCTGCTGGCACTGCTTCCATAAGGGGCATATGTGGGAAGTGTGCTGTGCTCGACTTCCCCGGAATTTTAGATTTAGTGCTTGCTTAAAATTGCTTCCACATACGACGCGGGGCAACATCTGCACCGTACACGTAAAACCCTGTAATGTTTACATGAAATATTATGTCCTTTTACAACTGATGAATTACAAGAAAACTGTAATTTTACTTGGTCTTCTGTAAATTTACATGCCTGATGTAGAAACTTATGTTTAAAATTTAATTATTCCAGGGGAATTGGAAAAACAGGTCAGCTTCCACCGTTTCTTTATACTGTTTCCTTGGTTTTCCTGTGATGTTTCCTTAGTATTTGTGTGCTGTTTCCTTAGTCTTCCTCTTATCCTTTTTCCTTCAGGGACATTCCATGCTGTTGTTTTTGGCTTTCCTCCGTCATCCCTTATTTTCAAATGGAATAGCAATTGTAATCTCCTGATAGTGATATTTTTTGATCCGGCTCTGAGGACCAACTGAATAAATTCGATGATACGAATCATGCAGTAACATCTTACCCTATTCTGCATTCTACTTATTCCCACCATTATCATTATTATCTCTAAGCAACTCTTGTCCGCAGATAAAACATATTTCGTTGAAGAACCAAGTCCTAAACCTCGCAAGTTATGACGTGTTCCATCCACGCAGCAATTCGCAGGGCCCTAACACTAAAAGCCGAGCTACAGCCCGACCCATTAAAGCATAAATTAAGGGGATTTATGCAAATGGCGTGATAACTTACAAAATGGACCATGTTTCACTGTATCAGTGGGCTGACCCCCGCCGGCGTGGCCTCCTGCGATCCTCACAGGACCATAACGCTCGTGCCGTGGAACGGCTTTTATCGCGGAAATCTTAAGTGTAAATTTTACGATTTATGCAGATTACTGGGGAAATTGTATTTTCGTCATGTTTACTGCGTATTTACTGCCGTCTGGCTTGCCAGGAACAAATGGAGAGAGCGAGAGAGTTATGGATAAAGGGTGGATGATAGAGCAAGACTCAATGACAGAAAGAGAGAGGGAGAGAATAGTAGAGGAAGAGAGCGTGATGGGAAAAGAGGGAATCTGAGAGAAATGGAGAAGGTAAAAGAAAGAGAGAGTGTAAGAGAAAGAGAGACTGTAGGAGAAAGAGGAAGGATGAGTGAACCAGAGCGGGTTGAAGCCCCCGTTAATCCTTTTGTGCATCATTATGATGATTACCCGGGCCGGGCATTAATAATAATCCATCTTGGGGGGCTTTATACTGTGTAAGTTCGCGCCAGCTCAATAAAATGGAAATTGCAAATATTTAAGGCCGGCTATAAATTTATATTAGCGTTGGACTTAGTCTGGGGAAAATAATGGGAATGGCTTTTCTGGGTCACTCTGTCGGCAGATAATACCAAATATATTTCTATTTCTTCGCTTCAAAAGAAAAATAACGTGTTCAAATGTTGCTTGTTAACCGGTTTGATGATTGTCAAGACTTCCATTTTGTTCCCTTATAGGAAAAAACTTTCATTTCATAGAAATTAGTAACCCAAAGTATCTGGTACCACCTTATATTGCGGACCAACTTATTTGAACACCCTGTAGAACAAAACTCGAATCTTAAGAGATATAGGAGAGTTGGAAGATTGTCCAGCCCTTACCTTTTTCAAACCCTCCCCAAAGGCAACCCTATCTCGAATCTAGGGATGAGGGGGTAGTTCGGGGGTTTTCGAGGGATTTTCCAAGACCGGAGTAAGTGGTCTCGCGGACAACAAACGAGAACGCAAGAGGATCAGAATGCCCCATGTAAATTTTATGAAGTTCGATTCGGTCCCAACTTCCCGTGAAATATCGCTCCCCGCGCTCGGACAGTCCTCCAAATCGAATTCTGGCCGGAATTTGCGTTGGGTAATTCCCCGCTGCAGATTTATGCTGGAACGGCCAGGGCCAATAAATAATAATTTGAATGTCTAACTTAGTGCAGATGCGGTTTCCTCTTGAATTTTCGTTACTTTTAATGTACCCCCTTAGATTCAGAAGGTTCCCGATAGGAATTCGTCTTTATATTACATGCACTTAGGCAACCCCACCAACAAAGCGCCTGCACAAATTGGCAGCGCACCGACCGACAAATTGACCGAGATAGATAGCCCACAAAGAAGCAGAATACATCAGATGCATTTTGATTGGTTATTAGCGGCACATATTGGTCTGCGAATGTCATTTGCGAATTGGGAATTACCGGCGCACAGCCTGAGGAAAGTGGGGGGGAAGGGGGGGGGGGTGACTGTCGGGACCCACAGAATAATAGCGGCCGGATAGTTGGGTTAAGTTGGAATTTTGATGACCCAATATTAGCTCGCCGATGATACCCTCCGGCGATGCGAGATGCATTAATTATGTTCTTGTGTGTTAGTTTCGTCCGCTGCTTCTTTTATTATTTACTCCTGTTTAAACTAAAACCATCCTGCGTGTACTTCACTTGCAGTAGATATGTTAACTGTCACTTGTCTGCTGTCAAACGCTAAATGTGACCTGATCCTTAGTAAATCTTACTTGACAAACGTCATCTGTCACTTGACAGACAACTGTCACTTGACAGACGTCGTTTGTCACCTGACAGACAACTGTCACCTGACAGACAACTGTCACCTGACAGACAACTGTCACCTGACAGACAACTGTCACTTGACAGACGTCGCCTGTCACTTGACAGGCGCCACCTGTCACTTGACAGACGTCACCTGTCACTTGACAGACGTCATCTGTCACTCGACAGACGTCACCTGTCAAGTGCAACGAGGTGTCGGCGGGGATGGCGGTGACTGGGCGGAAAGTTCCCTGATCACAACTTATCTCCATTAAGGGGGACAATTGTAGAATTGAGCGTCTCGAACGAGTCGTCGGCGGCAACTTTTTGTCGGGAGGGGCGGCCGGCGCCGCCGCCACTTCGCTCCGGAGCCCCGGTAACTTGATTACGCCCTCCAAATTAGAATGCGATGCCTCTGCCCCTTAATTCGATTAAAAATTGGAACTAAATTAATTTAATGGGCCCCTCTCGCTCGGGGCGCGGGAAGGGCCGGCTGCCAGATAGAGATGCCGATATAAAGAAACAAAAGTGTTCCGGGAAAACACTTCCTTTCTCGCCGAATTAAATGTTCGATTAAAGGACGTTAATGGCTGATCGATATTGGACGGGTGTATTGTTTCGGGTGGAATTTCACGCGATTTTTTTAATTTTCTGTTCATCTGCTTTAGCGCAAACACATAGGAATTCTTCCGTAATCTAAAGTACATTATTGTTTCTGTGATTCTGCTCGGAGAAATTTGGAATTTGAAAGAATTTTAAAAATTATAATAACTGTCATGTGTAAAGTTTCGGCGCCATCTTGAGGTAAACCGCAGTACTCATAACACTAAAAGCCGCAAGTCGTATACTTCGCATACGATTATTTTGAACCCAAAATATGTAGCCTCTGTTGGTAAACCAAAAGAGTCTAATAAAATCAAATCAAGCCAAATGAAAACAAACGAACTGAACAAGTGAAGTGAAGTGAAGTGTTGTCAACCAAGATGGTAACGGCAATGATGAAGTCGACAGCTTTGAAGAATGCGACAGCAATAAAGAAGATGACGGCTTTGAAGAAGGCGACAGCAATTATTGAATCGTTCAAGAATGAAGTGCAAAGTTATTATCAGCAATAACTACGAATGTGTGCGGTACATGTGCAAGCGAGGGGCCCCGCACCCGCCCCCGCGGCATAAATCAATATGTCAAAACACAGGCCGACACATACACGCCTACCAACAACGCCGCTGCGAAGGTTTTAATATTACAATGGGATTCCTGATCCCGGCCGATCCGGAGACGCGGACCAAAACAGCACTCTATCACGGGCGATCCGGCTCGCGGGGACATTATTTATTCTAAGGTTGGCGCGACCGGAAACAGAAGCCGGCGATATTGGAAATACTTCACGGCTAGAAATGTCACAACAACGCCGGAGCGACACCGGTCGATATTGGATTTCGCTTCGATTATTTATGACCCGAACACTGACGGCCTCTTTATTTATTTGTCAGGGCTCGAAATGTCCTCCGATGGCTAACTAATGGAGTTCGTGGGCGAGCAGCTATGTGTACTTATGTCGGTAGCCTTGGACGTGGCCTGGGGAATTATTTTCCCTTCGGTTTTCTTTCCGTTACTTGTGTTTGTCTTGTTGTAAAGTTGGCTGATGTTATTTCAGCGCGGATTCCGTTTCAAATCGTTAGAACGTCGGGCTAAATGCACATATCTGAGTAAATCGCCCGCGAAATAGATCTACCCACATGTATACCGGGTGATCTCCATGTTGTGTCGAATACAATGATATGTCATTTGTCAATTTTGGAAATGTTACTTTGACATTTATTTAATTCGTTAAATAAAAAGTCTTGTAATTCTTAGATATTAACATCAAATCGAAGGGAACATATAACAAAAGTAGATTACAATGGTGCACATGAACATCACACTCAACAAGATACCTGCACAAGAGGGCGCATACACAAGCCCTCCCATGATCGAGCCTGCCATTCTCAAATTCCCCACACGAAGCAATTCGCTTTGAGAGGTTAATTGACGTTGAAAATTGCCGATTTTTAAGGGTTGCGTAGGGGGCGCCCCCAATCGGAAACGTCTCGAGTCGGAAAACTCGATGAAACCGAACGAGAGAAACGAGGCACTTGCATATGATATGTTGCAAGGTCGCCCTTTGGAATGGGATTTTTCCAGGGGGAGCCCCGATTAGTCCCCCGCTTAACGGATGCTTTATGTATCCTTATTTTTCCATTACGTCCGTAAGGCGGGTAAGTGCTATGAGGTGAAAGACTTCTATTGGCGATAAATCCGGGGTTAATTTTCGTTCTGAGTTATTTATTTGGAGGGCGTTGTTGAGGTACGTATCACCTTAAAAAATGTATTTTTCGAATTTGGTCCATTGAGCCGGATTCGGTGGGATTCTGGAATTCATTGTATAGATGAAAAGTGCGGTGAAGGGCCCTCGAATAACTTTTGCTTTTCTCGGAATTTACGGCCCGAATGGCGTAAAATCGTTTTATTCCTGCTTAAGACCCCCGATCTCGTTCCAATTACGGCAGCTGTGCAAACGAGGAAGCTATCTCCCGAATTCAGGTGACATTATTGGGACCGAAACACTCGGACCAGGAGCCTATAACTTTATTGGCCCATAAACTGGAGCGTCAAATTGACTATTAAGAGAAATTTTAATTCGTTTTTAATACCGGCGCCGCCAATAAACGCCGCGGGCAAATTGAAAAGGGCCCTGGATAATAAACATTAATTGACTCTAAAAGTGGGCCTTCCATTATTAAAAAAATGTTCCCCAGTTTATGGCCACCTGGAAAACGTATAAAAAGTGTCCATTTATTCTATATTTAAGGAAAAAACGATTTGTTAACGATTTTCTGTAATGGGATGTAAGTTAATAATCTGAGGATAAAAATTGTATATATTTTTTTAAGCTGTAAATCATGACTCGAAAATATGTTTTATAGGGAGGCGTTAATAACGAGATCGGGGGTAAAACAGTGTTTAGGCGAGGGTAACAGTCCTCCTTTGTGCGGCGCAATTTCCTCCCGAATTTTAAGAATTCAGTTTTCCTCTGGAAAACATTTATTTTGCGCGGTGCGTCCCGAGCATCATTCATAAAGGAAAACAGCCTCGAAGAAATGCCTGGTCGCGAATTCGCGCCGCCGAGAGAAAGGAAAAATACGATATTTTGTCATACTAATTCACTTCCCGCCCAGTCGCAAATTTTCATTTATAAAATCTCCACGAATGCCCGCGTTTAAAAAGTTCAGACCTTATTTAACATAATTTTCTTTTACGGCGCGACATTTTCATTTCCATTTTGTTCCCTCTGCGGCGGCGGCGCTGCCTACCTCGCTTCCAGGGCATTCTTTGCTCCCCCGTACCTCCACCCCTAGTTTCCAAGATCAATTTTTAGCATTTTGAAATGTGTTTTAGTATTTTTAACGAATTTTTAGTATTTTTAACGACTTTTTAGTATTTTTAACGAATTTTTAGTATTTTTAAACAATTCTTGGTAGTTTTAACTAAGTTTTACAATTTTCAACCGAGTAGTAAAAACATCTACTGCTCACACAGTTCGCAATAACCTCTAAAGTAGAAGAAACCCCAAGTCTTATAAAACCCCAAGTCTAATAAAACCCCAACCTTTAACAACCCCTAACCTAACCAAACTCACCTCCGCCAGCCCCGTAAACCGACTACATCCTCCTCCAGCGCGAAGCAAAGACGTGAGGTCACTTTGCCGGGTAACAGAAGGGTTACCTGTAAATTTAGGGTTATTTTAAATGCTAATGTTGGCAGCATGTTCCCTGTAAGTAACCGCCGATGGCGCCGCGAGCGCGCGCGACAGAGAGGCAGAGCGAGAGACGGCCGATCTTCGGCGTTTGTTACGTCGCAGCAGGCCAGGAATGAGAGCACTCTTATTAGGTATTCCGGTGTTTTCCGTGTTTGCAATGTAATTGGGCGGATTTTTACGTCGCTCCCGGGCGCTCCTGGGTTTAGCTGTCGGTCGTATTTAAGAAAATGGGGCCCCTTAATGGGGGGCCGAACCCCGGGGCTCCGAGGATTTGCATTGCTTAGCTCGGTGACCGCACTCGCGGCAATTACAGCAGTCATTTCCATATTCTTAACGTTTTCCTTGAATTAGCAAATTTCACCTAAATGTTCCTACCATTGGATAAGTTGTATATTACGAGTTGTATATCAGGGAGGGATATGTCCTGTATGTCAGAGGGGTATGTACTGTACGTCGGGGGGTATGTTTTATATCAAGTGGTATATCAGGAGGTGATTTAAAACCGTTCCCCCAAGAGATAAGTGTAAATTAGGTTTCGTTTTCCTCTTAAAGTCCCGGGAAATTCAGCCCGGTTCCTTCGCAACAAACACGATATTTTACGGGAAATAATGAACTCAAATTATCTTCGCAAAGATGAAATTAGAAAGCTATTGTTCTCAGGGTTCTCTCATTAAAATGTGCAAACTCGCAGACTAAAATATAATGCCCCTTAATATTTGTAGCCGGCTGACGAGAAATCAGTTTCTGGGGTCATGGACCGGGGTAAATACAAATTAGGACGGAAAGAAACAAAAATGATGTTATCTTCGGTGTGCTAATAAACATTTCTGTTTAGTTCTTCGCTTGAAGGTATTCTCCGGCAGAGACATTGATTCTTTGGATACTTTCTTGAAAACTGTTATGCCACGATTTTTCAACTATGTAACTGCTGTGATCATCATGGATCATCATTTTGTATGGACGCATGCAATTTAGACCTTCGTCATTGAAATCTTTTTGGATTTTCTGTGAGAAGACTTCGATTTAGGCGTGAGTTAGGGTAGGAAACAGAAAGTCATAATTTGAGCATCAACAAACGGAATGCCCATAATGTTCGCATTTCCAACAATACGATCGCAGGTTCCATATTAAACAGCTTTATTATTACAACACCCTACTACATCTTAGTGAATTATATTTATTGCAGAGGTCGCTGCGTCAAACATCTTTAATCCCTCTTAGTGCCGCAAGATGTCCCCCGAACACATCTAAACTCGGGATTTATGGATATCCATCTTGCCAACTTTATACTCTCGCCATTAAAAGGGGTGTAGTTGGCACGGGTAATTCGGCTTTTTCAGGGCCAAATCTCGCGCCGAAGCAGCAAATTAGTGCGGCCGTTAAAATTTTGATAGTCTAGAGCAGGCCTGGTCCTCTAGATCCCTCTGGTCGGTCGGCCGCAATTATCACGGCCATTTAGCATACGCAAGACACGGAGGTGGCGCAGGGGGCGCTGCCGACTATTTAACATTGCGGGGATATCTTTGTAAATTATGGCCTGGTATTTATAGGTTTGGGAGCCAGGAAGCTGGCCGACTGAATGATCCATAAAACGAAATACAGGTCGCTCGTAAATATGGCAATTAGTGTCAGTTTAAACCGTAAATTATTGGTATCAGACGCAACAATGGGATGCCCCGGCTAGCGGATGCGACTGTGAACTCGATTTTCTCTGTGTATCCCTTTCTCTCGCTCTGTCTCTCTCTCGCGGGACGCCTGTGTGTGCGTTTGCAGCTTGATCAGGGCTCAAATCCAGTGACCCGTGGACGGTGTCCCGCTAATGCCCGCGTGCGTCGGAAGAGGGCGTAATTACTTAGGGAAATTTGCCTTCGTCGCTTCCTTGCACGCAAGCGGTCCTCGCACCTTTCCCCAATAATAAAGTGTAATAATGAAGCGTAATAATAATGCATATTAATAAAGCATACTAATAAATATACTGCTAAAGTATACTGATAAAGCAAACTCATAAAGTATACCGATAAAGTATACTAATAAAGTATACTAATAAAGCATAATAATAAGGTGAAATAATGAGGGGTAAAAATAAAGGGTAATAATAAGGTGAAATAATAAATCCTAATAATATGGGATGATAATAAAGCACACATCAATCACGTAAATAAATAATTAATTTCGTTATTCAATAATGTGAGGAAGTTCCGCGCCAGGAAGTCTCCTGCACGGCTAACTTGATGGCCAGCTTTGAATTGAATTATCGCGATGGGTTAATCGATAAACCGTCCTACGTATTTTCGATAGAAGTAGGGATTTCCTAACAGATAACGTTTGTTTTTAACGCCAAATCGCTTCAGGACTATCACAAAGGTTAACTCATCTTCTTATCGCTATTTTGACCAAACACACTTTGAAATCTATAAACAGTTCTTTATCTGTCTGAAAACTAGACGGACGCACAAAAATGAAGACTTTTATGAATGCAACTCTTTTCTTACTTCTTTTCATCGCGATTAATTTGATCCACATCCAATCAGCACCGGAAGAAGATTGTCTAAAAGATCCCAAAACCGTCGAGAATTTAATGAAAAGAGTAGGAACGCATTGTGACCTTCTCGACAATATAAGTGACCAACAGAAAGATGGCATACTGTGCATAATGCGAACCAAAAAGATTCTAACGCAAAGCAACGAACTCAACGGAGATTACAATAACTTCAACAGTGGGGCGTTCTTCAAGGCTCTAAAGTGGGTACCTATCGACAGTAAACCTCAAGACTAGCCGCTCAGTTTGGCCAAAGCCTTCTGCAGACACGACGCAAGAAACCAACGGCCTCGGCCAACCGGGGAAGAAAAGGTAAAATTTTAACATTAATGTCTTCAGGAGTCACTCGCACAAAATTTACATTTAGAAGGCAGCTATGGTGGCCGTGGAAGATTTCAAAAAATGCACGAGTGAATCGGATATCCTCAATCATATTTCAATAGGAAACCCGGGACTTCTTCTTCTCTTCGATAGTGACCTCGAGGTCAAGTACAAGAAGTTCATTATTTGTCTAATGAAGGCAACAAAACTCCTCACTCTAACTGGGGAGTTAAATGTGGAGTTAGTGGAGGCAATAAAACAATTTTTTTAAATTTCACCTCGTGGCTCTCCCTAAATATCTGTGATTTTTATATAATACGTTAAATTTATGATCTGTGATAAATATTTTTATACACTTTATTACTCAAGTCTTATTCTGTGATATTTGCATTTATTTATTGTATATTCGTCAGTTATAATTAATAAACTATTTTATATTTATCAAATGAGAAAGTCACAATTTGCAATTTAGTTTTGTCCATATTTTTATTGTTTTACTAGTAATGACCGATGTGCTGTTTATACACTCTTGATACCCTGACCACAAAAGCCTGAGGATGTCCTAACCAGACGAAACCGGTCGCCTTTTGAATAAATCAGTCAGGAATAGTTCTTTCTTTTCTTTTAAATATTTACCATCCTGACCTGGAAGTTCACATATATATTTATTTAGGAAATATTAATTAAACTCTTATCGGCATATATTATTTATTTTGCACGTTACTAGTTTCGCAGCTCAGCTGGCTGCTTCATCAGACGCTACAAAGGACAACATTTTATTAATGGTTTATTTTACAGAAAAGTAACCTCACACTTGATGTTATACACATACTTATCATATCAATCAAAGAAACATTTTGCCTCACTTTGTCAATATTTGAAATTATACTCCGAATCATCAAACCTATGCCCAAAACGGCCAGGGCAGATCGGCGCCATGCAGCGGGTTAAATGTTGGCAACCTTGGTGGGACCCTCGCAAAAGTGTAAGTAACTAAAATCGCGCGGGTCGGTTCAAATTCAAAAAATAATAGTTTTGTACAATATAAGTCTAAAATGAATCCGCGCAACATATTTAAACATTAATACTAACTGCCGACATCACCAATTGTTTTGAGAGAGATGTCCTCAATGGAAAAATGGTGGCCATGTAGTAATGTATGACGACTGACCTCCGAATGAACATTGCTGCTAGTATGTTCTTTGAATCTTTTCTAGAGTTGTCGGTCTGTTTCTCCAAAATAATATGCACCGCATATAGGGCACGTCATCTTGTATACTCCACTGTTGAAGATGTCTTCAGTCTTATCTTTCGCGTTGTTTAGCGTCCTTAGTATGGTGCTTTTACTCTTGAAGGCTAATTTTATCATATGTTTCTTAAAAATTCCGGCTAGTTTATTTGTGTCCAAGCTATTATATGATATGGATCTATATGTAATGTCTTCTTTCTCTGATTCACTATGATGTGGTTTAAGAGCAAATTTGTATCTTGTTCGACGAATTAATTTATCTATTATGTGAGGTGAGCAGCCGTTGTTTATTGCTATGTTGTTCAACGTGTTTTTTTCTTTTTCAAAGCTATTGTTTGATAACGGGAGGGAGCATAATCTGTGGGTTAGGCTATTGAATGCTGCTATCTTATGTGAGATGTGATGCGCAGAGTCAGCAGGAATAATTACATCAGTGAAGCCCTCTTTCCTGTAAATTTCAAATTCAAAGCTTTTGTTCGTGTAATTTTTAATGATTGTTAAGTCCAAGAAGTTTAATTTATTGTTCTCTTCAATTTCTAACGTGAATTGAAGACTTGGGTCTATGTTATTGATATATTTTAGTAGATCCCGAACTGGTTCGTTTGTGTTTCGCCATATGCAGAAGATGTCATCTACATAGCGTCGCCAGAAAACTATATTGTTAGATAATTTATTGTTGTTGGAGAATATACGGTCCTCAATCTTATCCATATATATTTATTTAGTTAAAATTTATAAATTCTTGATTTAAGACTAAAAATTTAAGAATTAGCGTTTTCTTACGTCAAGATTAGCGTTCCCTGAGTGTATGTAAACAGGGTTTCTTCTAACCGGTTGAACCAGTGACTTTAAACTTATTCAGGGTGGCCACTATTTCGTCTGCATAAAATTCCCTGTGTTTTCCAGGTTTTCCCTGACCAAAGATTTAGTTTTCCCTGACGAGAATTTTGCGATTACAATGACATTTTACAAAATGAATAGAAGCATTGAATGCTTTCAGCCGATCTAGCTGCTAGCGATAAACACCACTGCAGCGTTATGTGAGCCTATTAAAACCTAACGTAAGAATTTTGGCTTCGCACAAATGTTACATCAGAAATTTCCTGAGTTTTTATAAATTTAAAAAAAATTCCCTGGGAATTCCCTGACTTTTCCACACATTTTGGAATTCCCTGAGAATTCCAGGTTTTCCAGAAAAGTGGCTACCCTGTTATTGTAACAATTTAGATCTTTTAGACCTTTTGTCAAATTTCCAACATCGGCAACCAAACATACTCTAACACGATATCCGGTTTAACTGTGCACCGGGTGCCAGAACCGCAATAAATATATATTTGTAATTCATTTCCTTTAGATAGGACCTCAATATCAAGCAGTTGTGAATTAGGGATGATCTTTATGATTATGTCAAGTAGCAGGCATACAATACCTTGTCTAAAACCAAGGTAATGAAATAAATTAACATTACATGGAAACTGCTGTAACGGTTTATTACAGTTCAACTTATCTTAATTAGAATGTACTTACATTCTGGTTCAAACCCATTAAAACGCTATAAACTAATTACATTATAAAAAAAATATCAATACGGAGTCTAGTTAAATAAATAATCACTATTTATTACTACCATTATTGATTAGAATTAGTTTATCTTGTACTTTCCTTTATGATGTATTAATTTGGTTTTCATTCTGTCTTTTATTAGACATGTCGCACAAGAAGAATTTCACGCGATTATACCATTTATTACAACTTAACACTTATAATACAGAGATAAACGTGTTTTCAAATAATCGTAAAGGTTAGCTCCCAGCAGTGTTGCCATTCTGATAAAACCTCGTTATGCAACAAAATTAAATTGAAATCAATCTTCAGTATGTTATTGACCCAGCTAGCATCAACATGAAGGCGATTCTACTCCTTCTCTTATTCACAATGGTAAGCAGAATTATACCTTCTTATTGTCTAACACCAAAATATCTATACACTATTTTATCTAATTATTAAAAATATATTTATGTTTTCTTCTAGTTCTGCGATAGAGACGAAGCAGCAACAATAAAAGGTTGCCCAGAAGACGCTGCCCAGCGCCTTGAGAATTTGATGAACAAGGCAGATGCCAACTGTGAAGTTCTTGATAATATGGAAGAGGCCCTAAAAGATAGCCTTCTCTGTTTGCTTCGAGCAGGGAAAGTTCTAACACAGTCTAATCAGCTCAATGAAGATTATAAAAATACCAAGGAAGAAGAATTCTTCAGGGCTTTGAAATGGGTACCATATGACGCTAACCCCAAAGAATACGCCCTTGGTATAGCGAAAGCTCTCTGCAAATTTAACACAAAAAATCGACAAAGAGAACAGAATATCGAAGAAAATGTAACGTTTTTAAATGATAACTTTTTTAAATGACAACGTTTTTAAATGACAACGTTTTTAAATTATAACGTTTTTAAATAATAAAGTTCTAAATTTTCTAACGATTATTTCTTTCAGGAAGCTTCTTTGAGGACCATAGACACTGAAGTAGAAAGGTGCAGGCTTGAAATGGACGTCCCTTCTGGTCTTCTAGAAGGAAACTCGAAGTTGCCTATGTTCTTCGACCCTGCCCTTGAGGTTAAGTACAAGAAGTACTTGCTTTGCACGATGAAAGCCGCCAAGATCCTTACTCCAAAGGGGGACTTAAATATGAAATACGTCCACGACTATAGTTATACTAAGGAGAGGCATGAGATGTTCAAGAAGATGAGGGCGGTTCCTTTCGAAGGCAAACCACATGAATACGCCTGGAAGGTGTACAAAATCTTCTGTTACAATGTCCTCTTGAGCAACGACCAAAAGTGCGCCGTTAAGCTTAAGGTGCCCTACAAACAGTTCCTCAAGTTGTACGAAGACCATGAGGTGGTGGACGAGAAGGAGGCGACCGGAAACTACAAGAAGATGCTGGTGTGCTTGTTGAAGCTGCAAAAGATCCTCACAGAACCCACAAACGCATTGAACCCGAAATTTGAAAACTTGAATGGCATGAAAGAATTGTACGAAGAACTGAAGAAAGTTCCTTTTGATCCAGATGTTGGGGAGTATGGATTTGCTTTGGTGAAGGTGAAGTACCAATACCAGAAAACAACCCCAAATCTTTAGCACAAAACGAAATAACTTCAAAATAATATAATTTTTTGTTACAATTAATGAATGAATGAAATCGCAAATCCATTATTACTACAATATTATTATGTACTGTGAAGGCTAGCTGACGCAATTGCGAGAACAGCAAACAAACAAACCAAGAGGGTCAATTGCGAGGAGGGGCACCGCTCAGGATCGCAGTGGGCCACCACAGCAGGCAAATAGTAATCGCAATAATAATCTATATTATTGGCATAATGCCCGGACAATAGGCTTTTGTTGGGCCATCTTTTGTGGCGGAGCATTTGACCCTGATGGCGTGGGACCGCCTTGCTCGGGAACAAACCACTTATTGCATTCGCGCAGAGGAGGCCCTTACGTAATATGGGAAACCGTGAAATTTAATTAAATGAAATGCAGGGCCTGGCAATAAGGGTATGATTTATTGGCGGTCACAATATGGATAAATTGCAACGCTTTACGGTGTGCCCACGCTGCACACCTTTGTTGCAATGCCGATTAATACTTTGGATTAAAACTTTAGCAGACTTTCGAACGCTTTAATATATACGTTATGAGGCGCCGTTAGTAGGATTCAAAGGGTGAAAACTTTTTTCTTTGTTGCGGGAAGTCGATAAACTATGGGGCAAGGCGATTTCTGAATCAAAGATCAAAACATTTCGCGGCAGGCGCTAGGGCCGACGAGGAGCGAACGCTTCACCCCCTTAAAGCGGGGTTGCTCCCTCGAGAGTCTGACTCGGCCTTTTCCATAGATATATATGTGTGCCCTCCTAAGGCGTTCGCTCCAATCTGTATTTGCTTCGTCCATCAATATGTATCGGAAACGGGCGCATGAAGATATTGAAACGGGTTGTGGTGATGTATCGACAGCCTGATTGAGGGTTCTCCGTTGAAACGCTGCAGATGTTGCGAATCTCATACCCTCTCATGCTCACCGTACTCACCCTCTTCTGTCCTACAGAACACAATAAACCCCCTCGCCACCCCTGGCACTTCTCGAACGTTGTAAAAACGAATTGCGCGCTCTTTTGTCACGCACGCGTGACGTCACAAGTTTGCGAACCTGTCAAATGTCAACGTCACTGGGAGAGAGTTTGAGGTTATGACCGGCTTCTCGGGCGCAATCGAGCAGGCGGAGGGCTGCTAAAGAATTCATTACACAGAGTCCGTCTGCAAGTTTCTCGGGCGCGAGTTATATCTCTAATTGCGGATCTAAAAAGATTTTAATTGGGTTTTAAAAACTTTTTATGGCCGATGATGTCTGCCCGGAATCACAAGAATCCCTTAATTTAATCCGGCTGCTTACAGTCTGTCGGCGATGTCATATTTTAATTGTTTTCGCCCCACCCCCTTCGTATCACCGTTCCTCTTAGTATTTTAATAATGAAAGCTTCCTTGGGAGCATGTCGAATTGTGGCCGCATTGGAAGCAATTATTGCAAGAAACATTTTCGTTTGACAAACAATTTTTCGTGTAACAAACATTTTTTTCATGCAACCAACGTTATTCTCGTGCAACCAACGATATTCTCGTGCAACAAAATGTCGTTTGAAAGTCAGCAGATAATACAATGTACTAAAGTGGTGTTTTAATGATCTACAGGTGTAACGGTTAGAGCAACAAAAGGCCGAGTGGGCGCGGCCGCGCCCCCTGGCGGAATCCAGCACGGTAATTTATATATCAGAAGTGCTGAGTGTAGAAATGCAAAAGTTATGTAGCCTTATCAACCTTCGGAATTTTACACGACTTTATCTCACGGGGTGCCAGTCCCTCCCCCTCAAACTCGCTCAGCGTTTGAGCTAATCTACATTCTGGCCCATATATACGCTTTTATGGCATGTTACCCGGTAATGCTGCATTTTATTGCGTATACTCTGTCGTATTTTATTAGTCAGCCTTCGTAAACATTGCTCGATTTTTTACGTCGGGTTATTACAGCTGTGAATGCCTGATAACGCGATCTGTCATCGCGTCATCTATTTTTTCTAAAGTGCTCGATGACTAAGGGCAAGCATCGGCGCTATTGAAGATATCTCCAGTTCTACCAATAGAATTAAGATTATTCTTTCTACATTTGGAGACAAAACATCACTTTTCGCCATACAATAACTAAAATTCGAACGTTCTAGCCGTGAACGGGTGAAAATTGCCCATGATACAAAGTGTAATGAGTGCTTACGGTATGGGCATGAGAGTAAGCTGTGGCCCCATTATTAAATATATTACATAACACCCAGAACGACGAAGAGAGGATGTTTTTCATGGAGCGTGTCATGCGTGTACTTACAATAATTCGAAATGCTCCGTTACAGATGATATGGCACCCCTTAATGCCCGTAGACGATTTAGAAAGTGGTCGGGCACGTTTCTATGGCGTCGTCGCGTGCCTTGGGCCCCTTGTCCTTCTCACTCTTCGTCTGTCTCGCCCTTGTCCCTCTCATCCTTGTCCCTCTCACTCTATGTCCGTCTCACCCTTTGCCCCTCTCATCCTTTGCCCCTTTCACCCTTTGTCCCTCTCACCACATTTACCCCTCTCACCACTTTTACCCTCTCCCCCTTGGCACGTGCAACGCAATGCATGTGTCATTTATAGTTATGGGTTTATGCAGGGGTTGTTCGGAATTATCGCTCGCGAACAGATCAAAGCATTCCAATTTCGTTCTGCTGCCGTAGGAGGCTTGATTGTGAAACAAATAATAATGGGAATCGGAATTGACCCTTTTTGTTGAGGGCTGACCGCTGGTGCCATGCGGGTTGAATATGTTGGCCCTGATAAAATGTGATGCGCTGATTATGAAACATTAAAAGAATGTACCGGTAAATAGACCAACCAAAAAATAATTATAATTTGAGTCGAAGTTGTACAGGGGACCTTGTCCGCTCAATAACGTAATTGTAAGTTAACTTTCAGGGGTATTATTAATTTCGCTTAAACGCAGTTGCGTTTATTAGTTAATATTAGTTAATACGTTCCAGCGAATCCTGAGAGTAGGTGAAATGGCCAGTGACAAACAATCTTTTCATTTTATTCAATTAAACTTTGTTTAAAATTTGTATTCTCTACAAATTTTTGGTAGAGGGATTGTACTGATGGGAGATTATTCTGTTGGAGTGATTGTTCTGGTGGGGGGTGTGTTTGTGATGGAAGTGTGAACAAGGTTATGTGGGGGGGGGGAGCGTGAAAAGTTAGTACAATGTTTTCTTTTGCCTGTATAATAATTCCCTTTGATGAGAGAGAAAGTGACATTTTCTAACTCAATACAACATTAAATATTGATTAATAATAATAAAAAATCAAAGGTAATGTTTCACAAACCATCCGAACTCGCTTTAGATAGAGCATTTCAATGATTTCGGTAGTAGAGGAAGAGAATAGCCCTCCAGATAGAAAAAAAACAACACCCAAAAACACATTAAGTGCAAGCAAAGCAACGTTCAATTTAAACATAAATCCAAGAAGGAAAAAGAAGAAGGACGCCATAAAACGAAAAGAGGGACGAGCGCAAATGCGAAATACATTCCGCCGTTTAAAAAACTAATTACATCGAGGAAATGAGATCAGAAAACGTATATTTTTCCCGCAGAAATTAATTAAAACAGATATTTTCTCCATTGTCGGATGTCTGCCGCGGCGAAACACATCGGGGGCGTTGAGAGCCACAGAGCTTATCGGCTTTTTAAAAATGACACACAATTATAAGTTTTTATCGGACATTCACAGTTAACGTGCATTGAACAGGGGGCGCTGCTGAACCCGAAGCTCCTGAACCCAGGCGCTGCTGAACGAGGCGCTGGTGGGGGGAATGTACTGCTCGGGTGATGTTCCAGTGGGGGACTGTACTGTTGGGAGTATTGTACTGATGGGGTGATTGTTCTGGTGGGGGGATTGTACTTGTGGAGGTGATTATTCTAGTGGGGGGAATGTACTAGAGGGGTGACTGTTCTGGTGGGGGGAGTGTGCTGGTGATGAGAGTGTGAAAAGAGCGGGGAGTCCACAAACGGATAATCGAAGTGAATACAGAGTGAATTTAGGAGGTGAAGAGGTTACGGGTCTCGGTTGAAGAATAAACAGATAACGTGGAAGTCGCGGAAGAGGTTTTATGCGAGCGATCGCAGCAAGCCGAGCCGTGTAAGGCGTTTAACGTTTTTCATCATTATAAAGAGGCACTCGGCGGGCGAAATATTCCAATATACTTTACCGGCAGTGAAATCTCGAGCATTCCATTTATCAAAACATTTCAATTTCGCTTAATGAAAATAACTTGTTAAATTGGCTCCGAATCTGATTTGGGGCATGAAAAGGAAAACTCGAAATTCATTTCGCTACCGATGATATCTCGAACGCGATAAGGGCCCGCGGTGCAGCGTTTCGACGGATCCCCTCCCCGAATTATATAATTTATCATTTTCGTTCCTTTTCCGCTCAAATCATTAATTATCCGATTTTTCCCCTCTTCCCCTGAATGCAGTAAAATGTACATGTACAAGCCGAAAAACCTAGCAATAAATTCCAGAGACTAATAGTGCATTTATTCATTGAAATATGATATCCTCTAAGCGTATGCGTTCCTTTTTTGCTGTTGTAATTTACACCTGTTATTGGCCTTACCATTAGAGTACCAGCGTTAGTGGGAAAACAAACGCGTGACGAGTATCAAACAGGGAACCAGGGCCTGCTAGATGCGATGCCTCGAGTGATTATTGCCATTGCTACAACTTAACAACTCGGCTCATGGACAGCTGAGAATAATGATGTACATTTTTAATTGGAACGCCCGGCCGGCAATGCATACATTTCCATTTTAATGCTCAATTAAAATACGAAAAAAAAAATCAATAGTAAGGACTTAATACATTCGGTGATTCGTGCTCGGTACACCTTAGGGAACGTAAACGTATTTATTTATTTATTTATTTATTGAGTTTTCAATTCATGGCATGGGGAACTTTCGTAGCTTAAGAATTAATTCTTTGATGTAATCTCTAGGATATAATACGTAGAATGTGTGGGATGTTGTAGGTAAGGTATAATATGTGGCGTGTAATATGCGGCGAGTAATATGTAGTGAGTAATATGTGGTAAGTAATATGTGGTAAGTAATATGTGGCGAGTAATATGTGGCGAGTAATATGTGGGCGTAAGGCCTTTAAACAAAGTAAATCAATTTCGCATCCCAAAAATTTAATATAAAAACTGGCGCAGGAATCCTGCAGGAGGCTCACCTGTGACCCGGTTGCCAACATCAAAGACACTAATAAAAAATAAATAAAACCGGCTCAGACGGGTAAGAACATGCGAAAAGAGCGGATGTGGCTAGGGGACGCAATAATCCGGCGCCGGAGTCCCCGGCCGCTATCAAAACTTATCTGCCAACCTACAAGCCCCAAATGCACCAGACTATGTGCTGGGGGATTTGGGCGGCCGTTGGTCACACTGCTTAAGGAGGGTAAGTCCTATCGAAGCAACTGCCCTGTCCGAGCGGACGGCCTGCTTAGATTTATAGATATATCGGCGATTCCGGGACGAGGGAGATCGCAGGCGGCCTGGGAATCGGGTAGAGGCGATTTTGCGATCCTGGGGTGGATAAGTTTGATGCCCCTTCCTTTCGAGGAAGTAGAAGAGTTTATCAATTTGTGTTCGCGGGATATTGGGGGTTTTCTCGTTTTAGAGTGCTACAGGCTCGACGGCGCACAGTACGGCGATATCTGGTTGAGGACGTTCGGCGCAGTCGGTAGGATTGATGCAAAGTATATTGTTTCCGAACCGTTCCGGAGGCATTCATCCCTCACACGTCGTTATGATGACCTTATTAATTTCCGGGCCCCCTGAGAGATATTATAGTTAAACAAGTTAAACTACAAGATATTGTTAAACACATTTTGGCGGGGCTCAACCTATTCCTTTGTTTGCGGTCGTTGGCAAGTGCTAACAGAGAGCCACCCTAAATTATCCGCCAAGACAAACTTTAGCGGTGTCTCCTGGCTTAAATAATTGCTTGGCAGGTGGAAGGGGCGCGGGGCGTTGCTTCGATCTCGACGTCATCCCTCTGCCCCGACCCTTTAAGCACGAGCCCTTAAATCTCGGATGTATAAGCAAACACCTGTCCATATACTAACGTATAGATTGCATCAAAAGGTATTTGGATGGCTGTAGGTGAGGAGGCCGTAGCAGGGAGTCTATCCCAGAGAGGCTATTCTAGGGAGGCTATTCCAGGGAGGCTATTCCAGGGAGACCAATCCAGAGAGGTTATTCTAGGGAGGCTATTCCAGAGAGGTTTTGCTAGGGAGGCTATGCCAGCAAGGCCATTCGAGGGAGGCTATTCCAGGGAGGCCATTCCAGGGAGGCCATGACAGCATGGAGGCCGCCTCTCTGAGAGTTCCTGCCAAGTCGGCGCACTCGAAACTTGGGAATGCTCTTAATTCCAAAGTCCCTTAACTAGATTTGCAACTCCTCATGTGAATCTTAACGCTCTACGGTACACACAGAAACTAATTCCAGGCCTGCAGTGGCACTCCTTCCTCTGTCTCGCTTTCTCGCCAACAAATAACTTTTCATTGTGATGGACCTGTCTGGGAGCACCCTGAAAGTCTCAGAAGTCAAAACTAACTTATACAAGCAAGCCTTTGGGCTGGAGAACGTTTTAATGCAAGTTGGACCGCCGTTGCTGTGATTGCTTCCAGTCGGGACACACTAAGTCGCGCAACAGCTTGAGCGTCATTCGTTGCGTTAAGAATAGCAATAAATAATATAGTTTTCTGATTGTAACTTTTCATGGTTGTTGTTTTGTGCAATACCGGATATTCGAATATATGTGCAACAAGAAATAAAAATTATGTTGGTTTGCTACTTCCAGATATAATGAAGTTTTATAAATCGAGCATACCATACATATCTTTCGGTTAATTGTTCGATATTGTACAAAAATACTTTTCACCATTATAATGAAAGTTTGTTATTTTAAATTTTATTTGTGTTGACGTTTTCTATACAAAATCTAACAGAGAACATGAAACTTAGTAAATTTAACATTAAAATAGTTAGTAAAAACTCAAATACTACTAACAAGTTCTAAACACAAATGAAATAAACGGAATAATAGAAAATACATAAAATAGAATTTAATAAGCATTCAAAACTTGTTTACAAAATTAATTGTTTGGACTGTTCATCTTCGTATGTGGGTGAGACGAATCAGTATTTAGATAATAGAATTAAGCAACATGTCCACTCTTGCCAAAATAAAAATCTTGAAAACTGCACTGCCCTAAGTGAACATTTTTTATAATCTTATGGGTGTTTTCTGTGTAGATCCAAGTGTATCTCCGAAGAAGCAGGTAAAGTTTCTGCGTAACGTTGGAAAAATAAAGAAATGTAAAATTCAGGGTGGTCACCTAAGAGGGCCCACTTAAATTACAGCGTTATTAACAAACTTAGAAAAATAAAACTTGCAGGATTTACTCAGCACCTAAAGAGCTCCAAAAAACGCTAGTAGTGTCTTGTTTTGCCGCGCAAGCGCTCTTGGATCCATAAAAGTGATGATGAAGATGAATTTTTCTTTTACATATCTTAATTCGGCAAGTAATTCTGCATACAACGGTATAAACATTTCTGCAAGAAAATGGCGGATGGCCGAAAAACATTTATTCAATATTACGGCTTTGTTTACCAAGTTAGGGCAATGAAATTTCCAAAAATTAATTCTGCACATAAAGGGCTTGAAAACATCCCAATAACTTTTTACTCTGTGACATTTCGTTTCCACGCAAAGGCACATAACTTTTAAAAATACATAGTTTTCAAGGTGCTTTTATTATTAATTCTAATCCCCAGAATGATTATGCATACAACGATACCAATATTGCAGCAAAAAATCTTGATTTATGGATTTGTTTATTTTATAGACTATGTCCACTTAATGGCTGCGCACACATCTCTACAGTTCTTTCTTGTCAGTCGCCCATGATAGTAGACATCCCTTTTAAACATTTACTCATATGTCACCTAATATTAACAAATGCTTGTCGTTGTGATGGCCTAATTGCTAAAGCGCTGTCGTTTGGTGCAAGGGGTTTATGGTTCGAATCCCAGCAAGGGCGCGATTGTTTTTATTGGGAAAAAATGATAACTGCTTCATCGTCCATGAACGATGTAGAACAGGGGCTCCGTGTTTTGTAGACTCCTCCAAAACTTGTGATCGTAATTTTTGGCGTCATCAATTGGTCTATTATGCCGAAACAGGCCGATGTTGAATAAATGATAAATACTGAAGTCTTTATTTCCTCTTAGTGGGATGACAAACGCTCTTTTGCTTATCAATAATTACAATATTGTGTAAAAGGTGCTAGCTAT
>JAWQRP010000267.1:0-33427 GCA_033557875.1 Quadriops clusia
AAAGCTGCTGTCTGTGGTCGCTAATAACCCATCCCCACTGTGTGGGCTCAGGGAGCGTGACCCCAACCAACAGCTCGCGACCCAAAGAAAAGGTAAAAATGGCAACACTCAAACTCGACATGAAACAAACCCCGCGACAACAGAACCCCGCCCGTACCTCACCAAGAATAAAATACGAAATGAGCTGAAAGGAAACCATTGAATTTAAATGCAAAAGAAACAATAAAATCGGAGAACTTCCATCATAACAAAACATTTGACTGTGAATTGATTTACTCTGAATCTGATTGAATTGAATGACCTTGATGAGCAAGAATTACTTATTAGTTATTTGTAGCACTGCAGTTGACCTTGTAATTATTGTGAAAATGAGATACCCTTTGACTGTTATGGAATTGTGTCTACCTTTGATTTATTATTGCAATCGCTCTACTCTTTCTATTGTGCACTGAATTTCTCTATCTTTGTTGTGATGTAATTAATTATTGAATGGATTGTAGCAAACTCTGTTGGTAATCGTTGATTGAATTAGTTGGGCCCAAACTTCGTTATTGCAAAATGTTATTGATTCAATTGACTTATTATGTGTATGGGTCGACCCGAATGGATTTTGGTGTGTGTGTAAGTGTGTGAGAGAGAGAGAGAGCCAAACGGAATTATCCTCGGCGTTCATCAGAAACAACCCAACAAAACAACGCAAGACTGGCGAAAGACCAAACTAGCGACCCCATACTCTAGCTACTGAATTGAACGAAACTAATAAAAGAAGAAAACAAATATTCTTATCCTGTGGTTCCACTCCTGGCGACAGCAGCCAACAAATCCAAAACCCCTGAAGATATTCCCAAATGACACTGAACAATGGATCACAATTGCTTGGCGAAGACGGCCAACGAATCCAAACTCCCAGAAGAATGGTGTTGAAGATATTCCCAAAGACACTGAACAATGGATCGCAATGAACTCACAAAACCTTTCTCTTGAGACCACGCCACACTCGAATTTGGTCAGCTAGGCTACCCCTAGACTCTCTCTCCACTTTCTCTCTGTGGTGGCTCTCTGTTGCCGAAAACCGGTTTTCCCCACGCGACTTGACTTCTGCGACAGCGCGCTGCGAAGATCCGACGAGCAGAACTTTCGCGACCGCGCGCTGGACGTGTGCCCCGGACCGATTCGAACTCGAAGCCCCGACATTCAAAACCCGACTGTCCGCCCACGCGACTCAAACTCGACTGTCCCGAAGAATGACCGCTTTGATCCTCTTTTTTACCTGAACCTTTTTCTGACCGTTTGACTGGCTGTCTCTCAGCCAATGAGCATCGTCCCCGCCCTTCGCATGAAGAAAGACCAATCACAGCGCGAACCCTTCATCTCCGAGTAACCAATAGCAGCGTGGCTAGTGACGAAGCGAACTTTGCTCAGAGATTTTCGGCCCAAAGCCGGCGCATCTATCCCCATTTGGGTTGACCTTGGATACTTCCGTTTTCTACTAGCCGCTCTTTGAAAAGCAACATCTTTGGAACCACGCGTCGTATTTGAACATCTGTGCCTCGAGCACCCTTGAGACTGGAAATATTTTCCAGATTTTTTTGACGACATATGGCGCGGTGACTTCTCTGTATTTTGATACGTGTCGTAGTTCTGTTAAATATGCTGGCCTCAATAATACCTTCACAGTATTCTAGCATTTTGTTTTTAATGTGATGAAATATTTCTCATTAGGTTCTTTCCAACAGGACAATTTGTACGGTTCAATGCATAGTACATGTACTACTTTGAAATCGATTACTGCGCATGACAGTACAGTTTAATAATAAGATTTGTGATGGAACATTTGCTGTACCACAGATTGTACCAATTCTGAATTCGTCAAATTTCGTTCGCAATCGTAAAACCTATTCTTTGCCTTTTTTTCTTCTAGTCTTCATTTTTGTCTGTCAATGTATTTCTGAAGATGTCATACGTTGCTTATTATTTGTTTACTTTGGTGGAGTTAGTTCCACCGTTCCTACTATTTCAAGTTTCCTGAAATTCCAAAAATAAATATTGATGGTTCTGAGATTCCTTGGAATACCTCTATTCAATCGACCAAATTCTTAGGAGTTTATTTGGATACCAGGCTTACTTGGAGTTACCATATTAATGCAATACTCAATCAATGTTACACAAGACTTGTCCAATTATACCCTTTACTAAATAGAAAATCTCATTTACGCACAGAATATGCTTTACTTCTATACTAATACTAATCACCTATGCCTGTCCAGTCTGGAATGTCACGTCCTCAACGAACAGGAACAAATTGCAAGTACTTCAAAATAAGGTAATTCGTATTTGTTTCAATGCACCCTGGTTTATTCGAAATGCAGTTCTACACAAAGAACTTAACCTTGAAACCATTGATTGGTATTCACCACGCGCTTAACCAAAAAGTTCTTCAATGGAATGGATCTCTGTCTCAGTGCGCATGCTCACAACCTATGCAGAACGAAGATTCACACTCGTCTTAAGAGAAGACTTCCTCAAGACTCCATTTAAAAAATTCTTTTAACTAGTTGTAATACGGGGAAATATTATTCCCATCAATTAATCTTGATTATTGTACTTATTCTATGATCATAACCATGTATAACAAGCTTACTTGTTGATCTGGTTGACTATAAATAAAAAAAAAAGTTTCTTGTATTTTTTGTGTTACTTTACATCTTATCTGTATATATTCTCTGTTATTGTTAAGATTTGAGTCTGTTGTTTTTATTATACTTTAATGTATACTTTTCTCTTATTTATCCTTCTAATATCAATGAAAACAGTGCTTGTTGTATCCCCAAACTTTGGTGTCGGTAATTGGCCTATGATGCGGAAACAAGCCGATGTTAAATAAATGAGAAAATAAAAATTCTATCAAGAACATAACGATTTTCCGCTTTAAACTATCCATTTTATTACTCATTGTGAAGTTAAGGAACAGAATAAATTAATATATAGATAGATAGATTTTATTAAATGTCTTCAGCATAAGTTGTTACACGAGTCATGGTATTACAATTCAATAAAATAAAGTTTTAAAAAAAGTACAGAAGTATGTGATACAATTCAATATATACTTACTAAATAAGAGATGAACGTATTTAGTAATGAATTTTTTATACGATAAACCAAACTTTACTTACTACTTAATAATTATTTCATTCAAATCCAGGTACGACAATCGAGTCTTAAATGACCACGAAAAAGAAAATCTAATAATCTAGCAAAAATCAAAATAAAATTGCCCGAACTAATCCGATCTGCCGTAATAAATCATCCCAACTCCAATTCAGCAGCACCTACAAGTAGATAGGTGCATTCTCAAACGAACACATATCATAAATAATGATATAATATCGGTTTTACGCAGCCAATAGTTGTGTTAACATTACGTAAGCGCGATGCTCAACACTTGAGTAATATTGAGTAATTGATGAGCTTTCGGTTTCGTTGCTCCCATTCAAATCTCGTTATTGCCAAACGAGTACCTCCAGACTCTACGTGATATAAAGTATCTGTATCGCGTTCGGCATCTGCATATAAAACATTTTATTAATTTCTAGGCGATGCGCGATGGATGCTCCCATTGCGAGACGCCTGTTGATTTATTAACGAGAAGCTCACACGTTTCAGCTGAAAACGAATTGTTGCTTAAGGTGTGCTGGGATTAATCGTGATTTAGATCAATCATTAAGGATGAATCAAAACATTAAGTGAATCCATCAATGTTAGAAGCAACTTTCAAATTTAAAAAACCCTTCAGTGATTGTGTTATTTTTAAAGCTTCGAGCTTCGCGTCTGAAGTGAAATTGGTTTGGTATTTAATGGCGCTATTAATGAAACGATGGCATAACACCATGAGAGATCTAAATCGCTTCTAATCGCTGGCATCTGTACAAAAAACGAGTTTCGTTCCAAAATATCGATAAGTGGCGACCAGTTAAGCGGTTGGTTTCCCAACACTAGTTCAGTGTGCCAGTGATACGAATCGCATTGGCTTCAGCAACCAGTTCCTCGCGAGCAGCGAATACTCCTTTTGCCCATCTCCAAGGATAACTACTTTTCATTTCGATTCTAATAGAGCAGAGACAGTTCTCTTGAGCAAGGTGCATTAAAAAAGACGTTTGAATGGCGAATTCGCGAACGGTCTTTCGCTAGACTTGCTCTTCTGTTCGCCTCTGTATAATGTAGCGATTTATCTGGTTGAGAAATCCACGATTCGGTAGTAAAACTCAAGGGCGGCCAAACGACATAACGACATGCAAATGAACTTGTGCTTTACGTTTCCGCATTCTTGCCCGCTCCATTGGATTTTGTGCGGCACTAATTGGATTAGCGCAAAATGGTTTTTCATTAAAGGGGCATGAATCGGCGTGGACTCTTCTTTGCAACTTGCTCCATTAATTAGATACACCATCACTTACTTGCTGGTATCAAAAGATTACGAAAGGCATTAGATTTAACTCATTATGTAATATGCCTGCTATTCAGTCCAAATTACCCAGCTCTATGATCTCCAGACTGTAGGTATTGCAAGGATTTGTGCGAGGAAACGTGCACATATGAGATGAAGACTTGGTAGTAGTTTAAAACTCGGAGTTTGTAAATATAATGAATCAAAAGTTTATTATGCAAGTATATTTTTATTGTTTATGATGAAAATGAAAATGGAAACAATGATAACATTTTTTTAAATTTCACTCGTCGACTACTTTACCCTTTACCTCACACATTGTACGTGTAGGTGTTTTATGTTTTCTTCTTCTATTAAGGAAGATCGTGTCGCCGTACAAACCTGTTGATCGAAATAGAATGCTGCCAAACGATCTAATGTTCACTCGTCTTATGATGGCTACAACTGCATAGACGTGGGGCTAATTGTAAGAGACGAGATGATGAAAAAAACGTCTTTAGCATTTAAATTTGTGCTAATCGCTCCGTTGCCCTATAACTTTTGTCACTTTCACTTGGTGCTGGATTAGAAGAAGAGAGATGCAGATCCGAGTCAACGCCAGCTACATCGATGAATTGCGCAATTGGAGATCTAATTGCAAGAGTTGATCCTTAAGTTGAATATATATAAGACTGAATTATTTGACGCACAAATGTACAGGATTTTATCAAAAGCATCGGTGACAAATCTGAACTTTTAACCCTTCAAGTTCTGTAATGCCATGCCATCCCAGCAGATATGTAAATGCCGAAAAATGCACCACGCATGCACAAGCCCACGAACGTTAGTCAACATTTCCAATTGTTCTCCATGCTAATCACGTTTATGTAATAGGAAACGTGATGCAAGATTTCTAAAAAGGCTCTTTAGTGCGGCGGAAGACGCTTGCGATGACACATTGGTACTCATCTACAGTTAATCCGACACCCATTCCAATTCAAATTCACTGTGCAATATGATGGGTCACTATTGTATTATGTACTATACACACATTTTTATAATAAGTTCCGACTGATAAATACAACTTGTCGAGTTGAAATTATTTTAAAAAATATACTAAGAAGCACTTCATTGCTAAACATATCATTAAGTGTAACGGAATCATTGCTGAAGTCATATATCAATTTTTAGGTTTGGCAACTCTACTAGCAGTAATATTAGCAGAGATAATTTCCAAACTAGTTACCTATGCATTTGTCTGCTTCAAGTTTATCTTTCAATTTTATCAAATTTTGCCTTATTAATAGAACACAGAAATAAAAATTGCTGCAAATTTACAGTAATGGGTTTTGGCAGCTTTACAGGCTCTCTGTAATATTAAATCCGGTTTGTATTTATAATAATAATTAAGTTTCAAATCCGAATCCAAAGAGCTCAAGATCAAATTGACCTCAGGCCGGAACAGTAAAAAGCGATAAAACCTCTTTATTGCAATTTACCCGGCATACTGCAATTAATACGAGTACACTAAGGGGCAACATTCGGTGCAAAAATAATTTCAAATTAGCGCAGCCAGTGGTAAAACGAGGCTAACTGTTCAGAGGTAAACAAAAGTGGTAAACAGGAATAAATGACTGGTTAGAACTCACGCTGTGCCTATCCCCTAGTTATAATCCGCTTTCCCCCTGAGGAGGCTCCACGGGTTAAGAAGGACTTGGTTTTAGCTCATCCTGGCAACAAGAATACTACGACGATCGGTATTAAAGACGCTTGCCCTGAATCGCTAGGAAACCCTGGACTGGGATCTAAGAATGCGATGAAGCAAACTAAGCACCCGCAACCATTACCAAAAGGTAATAAGTTAAACACTAAATAAAGAAATAAAACTGGTAACGCGGCATTAAAATCACCCTTGCACTTATACCAAAAGTATTCGAATTTTACCTGAAAGGGAATCGATTGTATTAATTAAACATTGAAATAAATTGAATGTAAGAAGACCTTCGTCATAACAGAAGAACGCACTCGTTCGTGAATTGAATTATCTTTGAACCTGATTGGATGAATTGTCTGGGTGACAGGTTGAATTTGTGACGTTTGAGGGGGGGGGGCTAAGGATCTCTTATTTTATTTGTAGAGAATCCAGGATTAAGGAAATAATATCCTATCCTACTCACGGCACCACTGTGACGTTGGCGTAGCCCCAAGTACGAAATGTAGAAAACCTCAGCTTACGGAAACATTCCAATGCTGGAGATTTAAATCAACCCGAAATTTAAATTGGCCAAAATTACCTGTGATCGTCTGGTATTGGTAGAACTCCTTTTACGTCATTTCCGTAGTATCCCAGAACTCGTAGGCAAATGTCACGTCAAAGAAAATCAAAAGCCATTAAGGTGAGAACTGTTATTGAGAGTAAAAACAAAGGGAACATTGAAAGAAGAATTAATTCAAAAGGAATGTCAAGTTATTTGCGCGTCTGTGTGTGTGTGGGTGATTTCAGGTAATGTGATTTAACAGTTTGCTTTTAACTTAATTATTTGAATGTTGAAGATTTTTTTCTTGGTAAATAAGTCCTTAAATTGAAACGAAATTAATTTTTTTTTTTTCATTTTATTAAAATACTAGTCGGCCTTACGCTATAAAGCGTTTCGCGAGGGACATCTCCGCTTCCTCAGAGGCTTGACGTTACAAAAGTTACTTAAAATCTACAAATTGAGAGAAAAATAGTTGTTTTAATGTAATTATATTGCCAGTGTTTGAAAAATGTACTGTGAATTTTACGTATTCTACTTACAAATTGTAATTCTTGAGGTAACACTAAAATATTATGCACACTACATTCGTAACTTAAAAACTACCGTATTTGATTTGTTTACGACTACATTTTGATTGTGATGGTTTAAATATTTATTGGATTATTTATTAAAATTAATTTGTTGGTGTGAGGATGGTGTATGAATATCGTGTAAGGTTTGATATGTCGTTATTAATTGTTTCCTGCAGATGCTGTCACAGGTGTCTGTGTATTTTACGGCGGGGAATATTTTAAATTTGAAAAAGGAAAAACTGGAATTTTTATATTGCTTTGTCATTATAATTATTTTTATTATGTTAATTAGGCTAGAGGCTGAGAAAATGTTTAGATTTTAGATTATCGAGTGGTAAAAATGACTTAGTCCTTCTATATCTCACCTGTCATTGACTGTCGTGTCTATATGTCGGTGTATATTTATCATTTCTAAGATGTTTCTCGCTTTATCATTCTTTTCATAGCCTAATATTCAAAATTAAAATCAAAATTGTGACTTAGCTCTGTATTATGTTTTTTTAATGCTGTGTTGTTGTTGTTTGGTTTTGTAATGCTATTGGAATGTCTGCATGATTTACCTATGTAAGACAAAGGGTATAAGTTTTTTATCAAACTATTCAAGACATTGAATGCAACAATATTTTAGGTACAGAAGTCGATAATATTTTAACTAAACGGAGTGAGGTATGATGATCGATTTGTGCCGTTAATAATAAAGAACAAATTAACAATTTTGGAAAATTCTCATCCTGAGATTAATCCTTATCCTTTTAAGGAAAAATATATAAAAGAAGTTATAAATTTTTACAAAATTTGTTAGGATTATATTGATTAATGACCAGTTTATACAACTGAATAAAATTGGTTGAAATGGACTGCTTCAAAAGCAAAAATTGATTGAGATGTTTCTTCAACAGTAGTATTCACAAAGAATGAATTAAAAAATGTTGACATTAACGATAGTTTTCTATTTAAAGAAATTGAAAGAGTCAATATTTATTTAAATGAAGAAAGTCTGAGAAAATGGATAGATGAAAAAGTGAGTGTTTTAACTGTCAAGTTCAATATGCGAGAAGCAAATTGTTCGGACGTCGTTCAGTGTTAGAAATTAATTCAGAATTCTGTAAGAATATTCAGTCTACTGAAAAACATGACTTCAAGAATTGAAATATTATATAAACCTAATTTTTATATTTTGAAATTACAATTTATTTTTATTAAAGTATATATTCGGAAAATGTTTTCTCCCAACTAAAATCATCATATCTAATGATATTATCACCGTACTCCTTTTCTACAAAAAATAGTTAGTCATCTTACAGTAATCAACCCTTTCTAGCTGAACCGGGATCCTGGAAACTCAATCTCAATCAGAAGCCCCATAATAAAAGGTAAAATAGCAACAATTAACCAAGAGATGAAACCGACTTCGCGGGAATAAATGACAACTACACCTTACCAAACAAATTAGAATGTATCTGAAAAGGAATCACTTGAATTAAGTAAACATTGAAACAATTGAGTGGAAGAAAACCTTCATCATTACAGAAAAACCATTTGATTGCGAATTGAATTACCTCTGAATTTGATTTAATTGATTTGTCTTGGTGACAAAAGATGAATTATCCATTTGTCTATTGAACTGTAGTTTATCTGATAAAATTGTCATGAGAACGAGATACCCTTTGAATGTTTTGAAATGGTGTTACCTTTGGTTATTATTGTGATTGCGCTACCTTTTTATCGTCAGGTAATTGCACTACCTTTTTGACATCATGTAATTGCGCTACCTTTGCATCGTGATGTCAATTTAACTGGTAGATATTATAAGTTAATTAATTTGGCCATACCTGCTGTGTGATCGCTGAACTTGATTTGTTTGAACTAGGTGTAGCAAAACCTGGTTTGTAATTTGTTTATTGAATTGATTGCGGCCAAACTTTGTTATAGCAAAATGTCATTGATTCAATTGATATTCTTATTAAAGACGTATGTCTTAATTTGTTGACAGTAATAGATCTTGTATGGGTGTGTGAGAGAGAGAGATCCGAAAACTTTCAGAGGACTCATGTTGATAATATTCACAAACGGCACTGAACGATGGATCACCATGAAATTAACACACACGAAATATTTCACTATCTTTCGTCACCCGCGAAAAAAAAACCTTTAATTCAACCATACGCTGTTGCACCGGCCTCGCTAACTACCCAACTGGACTCTCCCTCAGGTTAGCCACAACGAACCCCTTTGACTAACTAGCAACCACTAACTCTTTCGATGAACTCGCCACCACTCAACTGACTCTCTTCACCGAACAACCCTAACTCTCCCTGACTGTCTTTTCAACTCGCGGAAGAAACCCAATCATCTCTCGCGCCATCTCTCTGGATCTTCGTCAACTAACTGTTTTTTTAACCAATCAGGACTCTTCCTCTCCCTTTTGCGGGCTACCCCCTCCGAAGAGAAATCAATCACCTTTCAACAACCTTTTTTCTCGTGACTAATAATACAACACTAGTTCCCTTGTTCGACCACGTCCTCTCACGTTGGGACTTTCTTTTTTTGGCTACTCGAACGTTGGTACCACTGTCGTTTATTGGTGCCCTTGATGAGGATTCCGTTCGTCCATCATCTGCCAAGCGTCTTTACTGAATTTTTTCTCACATCTGGTTACAATGAGAGCAACACTTTGCTAAGTCATTTGGGCCATCGCCGCATTTTTGGGACGTTCCTGAATAGTTCATTATTTGCGACCATAAATCCACCCTTTTTATTATAACACGAAAGGCTTCTTTCATGTTCTTAATACTAGACTTCCGTTCCATTATTTTTATTATTATTAGGTTTTAATTATCATCTCTTGTATGGAAAATCCATTTTGATAAAGCACCCAGTTTGTTGTTGAGATTGTGTTACTTTTTTTACTGAAATTTCACTACCTTTTTGTTATTATTGAAAGTAAAATTGAAGTTGAAAATATTCTCAATTAATTAACTGCACCATACCTGAAGTTGGTGTGACCATTGCAATGGATTTCTTTGAATTGTTGCAAAACCGTGTGAAAGAGAGAGAGAGAGGGAGAGAGAGAGAGAAAGAGAGAGAATTCAATCAAATCCTCTCCATCAGCGGCGGCATCGATTGAAGGCAATGCAAATCTTGTGAAGACAAACCAACGACAAGACTACTTTCTAGTATTACGAAAATTAATAAGTGAAAGAAGAGATTCAAAAAATGTCAAATCTGAAAACTGACCCCAGAAGGTCGACAAAGACTTCGAAGACTTCCTAACGACTCCCAGGTAGATAATGCTGAAGAAATCCACAAAGGCAAGGAGCGATTTGATCGCAACGAAAACAACACAAACTCATCACTACCACAAAGAAAACTGTGGCACACGCGCAAGAACATTCCCACCCTCACTAACTCTCGTCACAAAACTCCTTCAACTACCAGCTGAATCTCGGTTCCCTATTTGACTAACTGAATGAAACCCAATGATTGCTTGATCTCACTTGCCCTTTGCTCACTCGCGCTCTCTAACTGAATCTTCCTGAACGACTGTCTTGACCAATCAGAACTCACAAACTCTCGACTGAGTTAAACCCAATCTCTTGCGAAGACCTTTTTCTTCGCAACCAATAGAAAACTTTGCACTTTCGCTGGACCACGCCCACACCTCGTTGAGAGTTTTCCCGGCGTCTAGGGATTTTTTGTTGGTAGTACCGGTATCTGATCATATTGGTAGTATTTCCTTTTTCACGCATCTCTTTTGGATTTGCTCGGACTAACTGATGTCCCTTTGTATTTAATAGCTGTCTGGACTAAATATTTCCGCATTCTTGGAACTTTCTGAATAGCTCATTGTTTGCGAATTCTTTTATTGCCCTAGCAATTGAATTAGTTCTTTCTTAAGTTTGTACCACAAAGGACTTCCTTCCTATTCTTAACAAACTTCCGTTCACTATTACTTTTGGTGCTATTCTAAAATGTATTTACGTCGCTGTAAGTGACGTATCTCACATAGTTACAGCCATGTACAAAAAAACCCGATTCTGATATGAGTTACGACCGCTGTAGCAGAAATGTCGAGTTCCGTCCACGAAGAGACTCGACGGATATCTTACAGTGATCGGTACGCTTGCGCGATTGACGTACATGAAATAATTGTCAAAAAATTCAGTTAACCAATAAGCGCATTGAATTTATTCGAAGAGAAGTTAGCTGCGATGCAAACTGTCGACAGTAGTTCTAATATTTACGTCAGCGATTTCAGAATACTAAATTGCAGCGCGATGTAGCTCGAACATCTGTAACCTATAACCGCGTAAATATACGTCGGCGTTGCTAAGAAATTTCAGAATAGCACCATAAGTTTCGCAAAGATCCCTGCATAATTGAATATCTTCACCTTAAATATGATCGTGTAAATTTACAACACTTTCAGGGAAATTTCAAGGTATTTTTATGTAATTTTAAACAAATTCGGTAAAGTTAAAATTTGTATTGTCAATTTTTCTCAACATAATTTTACAACATAAATAGTGTAAAATTACATATGTAATATTCTCTTGAGGCAGGCAACAGAGCAAGTGAAGAATAATAAACTAAATAAGAATTTAAACTTATATATTGAACCGATTTTTGGGTGTTTCGGATACGCGATGCTTTCGATAATGTAGGGAGGAAACAAGCATGCCGCGCGAATCCATTGACGCGTGCTGCTCTCTATACTTATATTTTGCAAATTTTCATTTTACATTTCAATTTGTAATCTTCCTTTATGCTGCAATATTACTGTAAAATACTGTATAACTACAGAAAATTTGTAAATTTACATAAGATTTTTTTAAATGACGTAGTTTTTTTAAATGACGTAGTTTTTTTTTAATGACGTAGTTTTTTGTAGTATTACAATTAATTTGTTATTTTACTGAAAGTCTGTAATATTACTGTCTTTTCGTGATTTTACATAAAAATTCACCGTTTCCGGTTCTGTAAATTTCAAGTCATTTTTTTTACTGTGTATGTAGGCTTACAAAAACTTTGTTCGCAGATTTGATAATAATCACTTTTCAACCCTTGAGATAGTTTTTACAGAAGGTTCTTGAAACAAAAAATCAATTATTTTGTAATTGAGAAAAAAACTTTGGAGTCTTGCTCAAAAAAATGTTGCAATAATATAAAATGCATATTTGTCTTGTGTAAGAAGCTTTGTCCTATATACAAAATTTAGATTCTGAATTAATTAGAATAATTTATAAACTGGTCAGCTTTTTAATATTAAAATACTAGATGCACCAGAATGCAAATATTGGCAATGTGTCTCACCTTTTTTTAATGTTCAAATTTAATAGCTCAAACTAATGAGTTGAATCAAAAATTAGTTAGCATTAATCTCACATCACCCACAAATATATATATATATAAACATAAATTCACAAATCTTTGTTTAATGTCTCTAAATTACTTTGTACTTTCTTTATGATATCTGAAAAATTAGTTTCGGTTACAAAGTCTACCAAAATAATATCTTTTTAACCCTTACATTCATCTTTCGAACCTTTCATTTCCAGTACTGCTGGACCCCAGTACGATATAGACTAACACGGTGTGCGATCTACAGTACGTATTTTTTTGTGCTCTTTCATGAAATGTTGAGGAAATATGGAAACGGAGATTAGTAAACTTACATTAAATGCCAAAAACATGAACCTGTTTAACAGGGATAAGTGTAGAATGCAGGAGAGTGGAATGAGTGATAGAAAGAGTAAACTTTTGAAGACTGGAGTTGGATCTTTTGCTAAAGACTGATGCCATAATATACAACACGGATGAAAAAAAAGTTTAATTATTCTTCAATGATCTTGGGGAAGCATTTAAACCTATTATAAACATCAATAGACATTATGACCACACACTTCAAATTACTAACTACTTATGGTATATGTTTATATAGAAACGCATCATCTTATTGGTGAATAATTCAACGATCCTGTTTCAAGTGGCGAAATAAAGGGCTGTATAAAGAAAGTTCCTTGGTGGAAAGATCTTTGGCAAGATGAAAAGCCACGCAATTATTTAAGAAACCTACTTAACAATGTCGTCGTATTTCTAACAAATTTAATTATTGTCAAATGGCTAAGATTAAGCTACTTCTAAACAAATAGAAATATGCACATGTTTGTAAAATCGCAAGTACATTTAAATTTCTTTTTTATATTACACGCCACCTGGGTGTTGATGCATTTGTAGAAAGAAAGTCTGTGGTCGCTTAGAAGATGAATTCTTCAATTGTTTGCCTGATTAATTCCTGGTGAAATTCTTTCTTGCGCAGAAATCATGACGCATATGTATAGTTTTGTAAGAGTTTTTTATTTTCTAACTTTTGTGTTTGAAGCATATTCAATTTGACTGAGAATCTGTAAATAGAGCAAGCAGAGATCACAACGTAACTGTTCATCAACTGTACAGCTACAGGATTGCTTCATATAGATAATAAAAAAAGGTGCGGGAATATTGTGATTGTTCCTTATTCTCAATATCATCTAAATCAATGTTTCATCATGACTGTTCCGAATTATTAAAAATAGTAATATTTTAAATAAATAAAAAAGGCACTTTTGCACTTCTTGTTTATTTGTCTATATCAGTCATCTTTAGGTGCTTTGTTAGTTTTCTAAGTCAGAGAAATTAGTATGATATATCGAAAATATAAAAAGAAGCTCTATGTAATCGAAATAGTCATGCTAAATTCTTTGACATGAAAACTGACAAAGCGCCTGAAGATGACCGATAGTATTAGGCGAAACTAGTAGCGCCGCATAATTACTAATAACCAAGGAGTGCAAAGTGTCTTTTTTATTTATTTAATAAATATATATATTTTAAAGTTTCTTCTTGCACCTATATAGTCGAGACAAAGTACTTTCTGCATATTATACATATTACATAGTAAATATAATGCAGTATGTGTAAAGTACATACGTACAGCAATTCTTGATCAGACCACACCCGGACAATACTCGCACATATAATCAGCCAGACCCGGACCACCTTGATCTAATTCTTTCACGCCATCTGCAACAGCAGTCGTGGACTTCTGACTTCCCATGCAACTGCTTCGGAGTCGTATCCTGCTGCACGGTTTTTGGCCAATTTCTCTAAAGACTCGAGGAAAAGAAAGTCCATGCATAAAGCAGCGTCAATTAATGACGTCCTAACTTTAAATTAACATTAAATTGAAAAGAAAAGATTTAAAATTTTACATATCTAAAGCGCGGAGTTTTCTCATTTTTTGCTGCTCCGTTTTCTTGTTACGCACATTAGTATACGTACGCAACCTCAAACTGCCTATTCAGAACTTGTATATCAAAGGTCTTCCGGGTTCTGTTGAACCGCAAACCGTAAAACTAGCCAACAAACTGGAACAGATAATGTGCGAGTACATTTAGCCAACAAGTTTTCAGCCTGTCATAGGATATGCCGATCTAATCTAAGATTGTCAAAGGACGAAATTGATTCAGGTGACATTGTCCCAGATCGGGGAAAGATGGCAGCCTTGCTTTAGTTCATAATGCAGAATAAATTACGGATTAAAAAACGCAGAAATCAGCAAGGCTGCAGGTGATCATTTTTGGGCGGAGCCGACGCAACCTCTAAATTCACATAATTGAGCGGCATTTCCATAAATCCAATCGAAAAATTGATAATTGCCATTCATTGTACGGCAACGCGGAATGTCGATGGTGACACACCAGGAAAAATATGCCACTGCCTCTTGGTAATAAGTTGTTCGCTAGTTGATACCATTATATTACAGAAAGAATGCAATTCATTCTGTGTTCTAGGCGTGATTAGAATGAGTTGTCTATTTAAAAAAACTTAAGTACATAAAAAATGGAATTGTTGTTCACTGGATTGCTCTAGAAGAACCATAGTATTAAATCATTCTCTATTTATTACTCATTATAAGACCGCATTATAATATTATGAGACGTTTGAGATTAAAACCACACAATAAAACATAACGGTACTCTCGCTTCAAAATCTATAAAAATATACTTCCTTATAGTCTCACTTTCTTTCATACAACTTTCATGAAATTATCGTGAATATGAAAAAAAAAAACAAGTTATGAAAGATTTTGATGATCAATTTTGGCCACTGTAATAGTATTCAATTAGAAAATAATGGTCCATCTGAATTGCTTTAAATAAAATCAACACTTTCATTTCGATTTTTACAACATTCATTTTAAGTTGTAAATTAACATTCATGTATTTCAGTTCTTTTATCGTACGTACCAACAAAATTACAGTTATCTAATGAACAAGAGGATGTCTAGCATAAAATGAAAAAGGAACGGCACGAAATCGAATGCACTACGAAATAATAATTTTAACGCACTTGGCCATACGTTATCGACACACTCTTCAAGTGAAAAGTTCAATGCCCAATCGAGCACGGAAGACATAACGCTAAGTTATTGCTAGCTGATATTTAAAAAGAGCAAATCTACATGCTGAATTATAATATGGCAAATGTGAGAATCCATTTAAATCGTTCATTAAAGTGCTGACACAAATATTCGGGCCCACTCCGTGCATCCCAAATGCGAATTTGCCCATTTATTTATGCATACCCGCATATGTATGGGCAAATAATGCGCCGACGGCCTTCGGGCTCTAGTATTGTCTTTGCCGTTATTAAATAATTAATAACATGCGCATATCTTGGCAGGTTGTAAAAAATAATGAATGATTCACTGAACGATACCTGATGTGAGATCGATGCTATCTTCGGGAAGGAGCGAATTGCGAAAACCGTCCATTTACTTTGCATTTCATTTTAATTGATAGAGTGGGTAAGAAAATTGCAATGCTTATCGTAAATTATTACAAACAAAGAGAAAAAGGTTCTTTTTAGGCATGTTTTTTACCTATTTAGTCTGTATATAGATTTATATTATTTTATAATTCTGAAGGATCGTAATATCTGCCTTTTAGGAGATTATAGGAAGAAAACAGAGCGCTGATTTTGTCCTAATTTTCAACGGATTCCATGTTAAATTTGAATTTTAAATTTTAGAAACACACATGATAAAACAAACAAGAACATTTTGACCAATGTATAATTTTTTTGTCCGTTGCTTAACTGTTAATCTTAATCTTTCGAAGTGTATAGCTGCATAAATAAAACAAAGACTATAGTGAAAGTATGCATAGAAAAATGTTTCATTCCGAATTTAAATATCGTTTTTACACCAAAGGAAAATTTGTGTCAAATTTAGAATAATTTGGACATATCTGTTAATCCCATCAATCCATAAGTAAAATATTGGGTTGGCTTACTATAAGGTAAAATCAAACAATAACAACTTTGCAGTATTTTACTTAGTCAAAAAGGAAGATATACACACATCTTATCTAGATTATCTATAGAGTTGGATGTGTTGCAAAAAACAATGTTTATTGCTCTAAGCACAGTAGAATCAAATTTTTTTTTATTACTATTAATTAGTAATGAATTAAACAAACGTTAACTTATCTGAAGTGAAAATTTATGCAAAAGATCACTTACTACAGCTCCATATTTCAAGTACTTTTGTTTCCTGTAAAATTTGTTAATTCAATGCCGACTAGTCAGCGTTGGTTAATTCCATTAGCCCTGTATTCAATAAATGATACCTATAGAAATTAAAAATCAAACAAAAAATGAATAATTCATAAACAAATAAAACCAAACAAAAAGCAAACAAACGAAAGCAACCGAAAAACAAACAAAAGAAACCACGAAAACACAAACAAATAAATTAATACAAACAAAAGGTAGTAAAATATTAACGTTTCAACATCGGTAATTAGCGCCTATTTTTTATATGCAGCGATTCGTTCCAAGATTCTTGACTTGACAACTGATGAATTACAGCAGCATAAAGGCTAGCCTTAGCAAAGATTTTAAATGCATTGCATGGCCAGACAAAAATCGTCGAGTAACCTGCAATTAAATAGGAAGCTTAAATATTGTAACTTAATAGGAAAAGAGATTTATAGCACCTAATCAATTATCGGCACCTGTTATAGAAATCTAATCAAACTAAATAAAAGGTGAGTTCTTCGAGATAATAAACCTGCCGTGCTCGGACAAGAATTGGACAAGACGGAGGTGTGTGTAAAATAGATCAAGATCGAACCTAGCCTTCTAGATGACATTGCCTATGGGCAAACATCACTGAAACAGTTTAAACTCCTCTGTTATTAGCAAATTGGGACGACATGCGGCAGCTTATAGCAATATCAGTTTTTGTAAATGTATCCTTTGCGTTAGTTCAAATTGTAGGCGTATTTAAGGACTTCCCAGTTAGATACCGGGTTTCAAAATACACAATCCTAATTAATATGCAAATTTATTGCCATAAATAACGAGTAATTACAGCAAGCAAGTAAATAAGCACCTAACGCTGATTAGCAAATTTTTTCCCTTGGCTTTTGCGGGAGCACGAGCGAATTTCTCGAATGTTGCTGGCATTAAACAGAGCCCGCCTTTCCTCGTTGCCGGCTGAACGAAATCGAATTTCTCCATAAATAAGTTGCCAGAATTAATTTACATGTTAAGGTGTCTTGGCTGCTTGGTATTCACAGGGGAGTGCTAGACCTTTGAAAATTTTGCAGCAGACGAATTTCAAAATCCATCATTTTCTTTTCTTCGCATCAGTATGCCAAACCATTGTTGTACTGCCACGAGAACGATCAGTTAGTTATCTCATCGAAATTTCGATTTCAACCAAACCAGTTCGGTCATTGTGAACCTGAATGGAGCAAGAAACAGGAAAACGCAATCATCAGGTTGCAGTGAAACGGTTTACGTTCGTTAAGTCGCTTTATGTTCATTAAAACACATTACGTTAGTACGTATTTAGTGTAAGAGTATTACATTAGTACTTAAATATGAATTACGTTAGTATTATTACATAGAGCAGTTTATACAGGGTTTCCAACTATCTTCGCCTCAATCCATTGTTACGCTTAAGGTTGATGCGAGCTAAGGGTGTGTCTAAAAAGAATGGTCAGGAACGGTCACAAATCTTAGTGTATTGTATGTATTTGTCGATGTTGTTCAAAATTAGACATGTGGTCCACAGCACAGCTCCTTCGACGTCCAATAGAAAAATATTTAACAGCTTTTCTATTCACACACACACACACACAGAGGCAGGTACCCGGCCGGTCTTGATACGGCAGTTGCATTGAGCGAATTTCAACCTTAAGAGCCTCCCCCTCTGAGGCGAAGATAGTTGGACACCCTGTAAATAAACTGAGTAAATACTTACTTTGATATATAGAAATTTTATTGTGACTTGGCTGATTAGGTATTTATCTTAAACCACATATATGTATGTGCTTAAACCAATGTCTTCAAGTCTGTGGAAGGCAAGAAAACGATTAACACAGTGTGCAAAAAAAATATTGCGGCTAAAGTGACGAAAGATGCAAGACATCCAATGTTCAGCAAATTCGGAAAGACTACGTTTCCAACCATGGATCCTATTCTTCCTGAGATTAGGTTTAAGGAAATTGCCATTGCCCTAAAAGTGTTTCGTTAGAAAATGTCAATTTCAAAAAAGTAAATTTGAATAAGATTGTAGAAACTAATAATTTTATTTAAGGAAAAACTTACCTTAAAGTTGTAGGAAATAAGTCAACGATTATGGTCACTATAACACCGGCTGTTGTGTTGCTGAACCCAATTGACAAGGATAAGAGAATTATAGTGACTGCAACGTTTGGAGAAAAATACAAACAAAAAGTGCAAATGCTTGATGTTAAGCCCGAAACCCCTAAAAGTGACATTTTGTAAAACTTTTTAAGGGATTTTTTTTCAATACTACAAATTACAGTACAGCTTCTTTTTTCCAGTTTTATTAATTATTATCCCTGCGATTACCGAAAGAAATGAGAAAAACACTGCGGGGATGCACGCATGGTAAAAAATCATTGCGTCATTCCGCTACAAAATTATGAAACTATTAATAAAACTGTAATAATTATCTTTTTTTTTTCTTACTATAACGCAATAAGTAGTATTTTTCTCCGGAGTTTCCATTACAATCATCTTACAAAGATCAGAATCTTCGCCTTCGTTTTGAGCTTGAAACTCATGAATGGTGGTCAAAAACTGAGGTAACCATAGTCTCAAGACGTTCATTCCTCCGAGAATCCCGAAATTCATAACAACAATCACGAGAATATGGGTGCCATGAGGTTTCAGGAATAAAGATTTGGCTTGGTAGAAGATCTTTCTAGATTGGTTGACCACGCTCGGTCCAGTCACCTCTTCAATAAGAACTTTAATTGGGTAGGTCTCTTCATTTCGGCCGGTGTTCCATCGGTAGACCTTCTTGAAGACGGCCAATGCCTTGCCATTCTGGCCGTTGGTCATCAGAAACTTGGGACTTTCCGGAAGAAATATGGTGGCAACAGCACTTATTAAGCTAGGTAAGGAAGATATTAAGATGAAGATATTCCAAGCGTGCCATTCGATCCACCTGTTGACTATGTTGATGTTAATGGTGGTTGTTAATATCCCTGCTCCTAAGAGAGGCACAAATATACTCGTACTACACAAGAATACGATCAAAAACATTAGGACTGTGGCTCTATATTGAGCGCTGTGAAATTCGGAAATTGCCGTTGTGAATATAGCGTTCGGACCACACATTCTAGAAAAAATACATGTTACATAACACTTTCCGATCAATGGATTTCTAGAAAATGTTTGATAAATATTAATGAATTATGGTATGATGGCATATTTTAAGAAGAAATGTGTAACACATCTATGGCTTGTCAAGATATTGGCATTTGTTTGTATTTTTCGTACACTTTGATTGGCATGTTGTTTAGTATTATTCCTCTGTAATTATTACATTCATATTTGTTTCTCTTGTTGAAAACAGATATTGTAAGGAATGATATTCAGACTTTTGTAACTTTTCCTTAACATCTCTGATGTGATCCTGACATAAAACCGAATTTTCCATTTCTCAGTGTTCTTAATAGTTCTTTGATCTCTTCTAGATTAATAGGTACAGTTTTCCTCGTTATCGAATAGTTGTATATATCTGAGTCTTCGTTGGTGTGGCTTGTCTATTAATTCTGGAAATAATTCATCCATAAGTTTATAATGTTTCTTATTTAGTTAGTACATCACCATTATTTTTTAAATCTCTTTCGAGTATTGCGTTTTCCCCATTCTCAGTTGCTTCGAAGATTTATAAAATAGTCTTTGGGTTTCCCTTGATATTTATTTTCATTTAGTAGATAAATTCTAATTATTTTTGTCATTTTCTAGTTGTTACTGATTCTTTAACTTGTTTCCTTCCTTTATTGTAAACTCTAGTTTTCAGACTTTCTATTATTTGGAGATAATCTTCATTTCTTTTTTACACATATTTGCTTCTTTATTATGTGAAAATTAATATACTTGAGGAACAGTAAAACTTATAGGTGCAAAGACAATGTTTTTGAAATTCCTTTAAAAAATGTATGAAAATTGTATGACATTTAAAACTTACATGTTACGATAAAATTGATCTAATTTTCTATAGAACTGCCTAAAATGTTTTTTATTATATCTGCCTGTATTATGTTTTACTAATGTTTATCAAAACCTTTTAGAAATCCATTGACAGAAGTCTCATGCCACAGCATAGAACATTTAAATTATTATTATTATTTGCTTCTGAGCTTACGTGAAACCGTCCATAAACTTGAAAAATAGCACCAGAGGAAAACTTTGTGTTATCCCGGAAAGAGCAACGGTTACAGCGTTAAAGAAAAACCCGTAAACAATGAATTTCTTTCTTCCGTAGACATCCGAGGCAAACCCCCAAAAATAACCACTTGAGATCATTCCAGCGTACACGATGCCGTTTAGCCATCCTTTGTCCTGTAAACTCAACTTTAAGTCGCATTCTGCAAAAGGAGATATGTAGGAAGTCGCCGCAGTGGTCATACAGGAAGCCCAGGATACAGGAACTGCCACAATGAGCAGCAAAACATTGAATTTTCCGAATTTCGTGGCAGATATAGCTGTTTCAAAGTCAGCGGGTACTTCTCCTGGTTCCTCGTTGGTTTCTCTTCCCTTCATTGCGTTGGTATAATTGCCAACAGGAAACGTTTATATTTGGGACTTTAGTCAAATTTCTGTCATTACTTTGACAATTTTTTCTGCTTTATTATGTAAAGACCGCAGGCTAAGGTTGATGCATTTAATGCAGTTACTTAGTTAAACAACCACAATATAAATACAAGTAACATTCAATGAACGAATATTAAGTATACGTATAGTACGTACAATAATGAAACCCTTGTAAGTACCAATCAAAGTAAAGCAAGTACTTAGTCTCGATAAGAATCCAACAAAGCTTCGCCATGCCGTGCCATGGTCGAGGAATTCGTGAGGACAACAGGAGGCATGGTACCGCATGCTTTCCAATGTTAACAACGGCCGGGCCCCGGCTAGAAGGAAAGAGTCAGTTATCTCGCCAGCAAGATCGATACCAAGGCGGGGAGCACTCCTACAGTAGATATAAAGAAAGAAGACCGTCAAAGAAGTCCAGTCTTTGGTGTACTTTTGGTGATTGAACATGAAGGCCTACGTGTGTGTCGCAGTACTCAGTGCAGTACTCTTTTCTGGTACGTAACAACAGCAAGTGGTTTACAAAATATTTAAAAAAAAGTGCCCGAAAAGAACATTCCGTTGCCCCCACACCCTCGCCCAAAAAGCGCCGAAATACCCAAAAATTCTTGACCAAAAAAGGACTGTGCGCTTTACTTGCAGAAGGATTATTTAGTGTTGTTTGTGAATGTAACGAAAAGCAAAACCGCGTGTGCTTCGTGCTTTCTTTCGTACTTCTTTTTCAATAATTATTTTTGTGTAGTACATTTTTCCTGCACTAAATAGAAATTTATTATTTAAAAAAAGATTATTTTTGACAAAAATTAATTTTTCATAAAAATTGATTCTTAACAAAAATGCATTCTTAACAAAAATTGATTCTTACCAAAAATTGATTATTTACAAAAATTGATTATTTACAAAAATTGATTATTTACAAAAATTGATTATTTACAAAAATTGATTATTTACAAAAATTGATTATTTACAAAAATTGATTATTTACAAAAATTGATTCTTACCAAAAATTGATTATTTACAAAAAATGATTTTTAACAAAAATTGATTGGTACAAAGATTGATTTTTAGCAACAATTGATTGTTTAACAAACTATTTTAAGAAAATAATTATTTAACAAAGTTGATAAATCACAAAAACAATCTTAATTGTTATTTTATGTTTTAAACAAGTTTAATTATATTAAACGGAAAACAAGTGAATAATTTTTAGATCTTATAATAATTAAAAGAAAGGAAAACAAGTCGTAAATATTTGAATTTTTTAAAACAACGCACTTGTTGACTATCTTATTTTCGATATTTTTGCCATTGCCGCACGATAAGGTAATGGTTATAGTCAAAGCACATGTGCCGCTTAAGTCGCATTTACATTTATGTTTTCGCGCTTATTTTTGGAAGTATTTCGTGCGTTTTTTTGTGTGTTTCTCTTTCGCCTGTAATTATGTAAATGGCGAATATATATATATTATATGTTAAATCACACCTAGTTCCCGAAAATGTATGCAGATTTATTTAAACAATGTACATAATGGCATAAATTTGGATTCGAGTGTGTCAAGGTTGCGCAGATTTTCGGCTTAATCTTGAGATAAAACATAAATAATTCTATTATAATAATTATATTATCAGTCTTTTATATTATTATTCTATTCTTGTTAATCTTATTTTGAATATGTATTGCTAGTAGATTCTAAACGCAAATAAGTTTTCTTTGCTCTATTTTTTGTTTCCGTTTTTTAAACAACTAGTTTGTGTCTTTCTTTTTCTTCTCACACATCTGCAAATTGCTCTTGAACTTTTCTTGGGCGGGCAGTATGAGGTCAACAAGCTCAAGCCATAAAGCGTTTCTTTTCTCCGTTTTTTGCTGCAACTCGTCTGTATTGGGATAGCAGGTTGTTTGGGAACCGAATTAGCATTCACCTCCTCTCCTTTTCATCCAAACTTAGTCACGACCAAAATATCCTTCTCGCATGACAAGTGACGAAGAAAGTGTAATGGCCTGCGCCTCCAGAATCCTGATGCCGAAAGTTTTATCAGTTTTTTGAACTTTCTCGCCAGCGAGTGCATTGTCAGAATGGCAATTGGCGCGCTGACCTTCGAGGATCCCAGCGAACAGTTAGAGGCGGCACCCGCCTTAATGGCAATTGTTAATTTCTTCATCGATTGTTTGCTAATTGTCGTAGGATACCGCAAAGTCAGTCTGCTTAACGGTAACGGCTGGACTCAAGGCTAAAACAGAAAGAGTTATTCTAATTGGAAAAAGATTTACCTCAACCTTTGCCAATCGGCACTGGATCGCTCGCTTCCGCTATTATTTGCTTACGAGAAGTTCATTGTCAGTACTCACCTTTATTACTTTTGGTGTTCACTTTAATGACCATTCATCTTCAATCTTCCTAATTTTGCAAATTTGCGTTTATACGACTCACTCGTTGTTAAGGTAAATCAACTTAAATGTATATGGTGTTAAATATATATCGACTTACATACCTATTAAGTACTTTTACCTGTTAAGCCTTTAAAGAGAAAGGCGTATCTAACAACAATTCGAATATTTATTACCATTTTAACAGCTTTCGATAAATTGTTCCAACATACCGGCTGCAAACGCCTAGTTATGCATTATGTATGGTAATTTTCTGTTAATCGTTAATGTCTCGCTCAAGAGAGAAAAAACTAATTTCTACAGCACACGCGAACACGTATTATTATTATTATTATTGGAACAATAAATGGAATGCCGGCGCAAAAAGCAGCGAGTCCAATTCAAAAATTGCGGTGCAAATTAAGGAGAAATGTAACAAGGCAAGAAAAAGTTGATGATTTCTAATTCGAGTGCAGCGCCACCATCATGGTAGGCTGGGCAGTGTGGCATTGAACGTGAATTTGAATTTGAATAAGCGTGCACTATATATTTAAATAATTTAATATTTTAATAAATTTAACTTTTTTGTCACTTACATTAATTAGAATTAAAATGTTGCCATTTTTTACTGAAGAAAAATTTCAAACATAAAAAAATAATATGCAACAGTTATTTTTGTTTTGAATAGTAATCGCTATCAAGATATCACAGCCCGCTGGATCGTTAAACAGGTCGTGAGTCGAAAGGCTGCGTTTTTGGGACGATGTTGCGATTTCCTCGCCATTTTCGAGTCACATATGGCGCAACAGAAGGTGTTAAAAATCCGGCTCAGATCAAAGATTCATTTGATGTGTGCCATGTCCATCCTGCCCCGGCGACATCTGGCGGATTAACGCATGCATTGTTGCATTTTCACTTTAATCTGCGACGAATGGTCGCGCTGCTTTCGAAAATTTTTATCGCATCTGTGGAAAGTAGATTATTGGGATGCTATTAGACTAACAAAAACATTTACCTCCTCAAGAATACGTGGGCAAAATTTTTTAGAAAGAATGTAGGTATACCTAGTACATGGCGCCAAGTCCCGTGCGCGATAATATGGATATAAATATTATTATGTAAGATTCTCACCATTCAACGGGCCAGAATTTATTGACTTTCACTGTGTTAGTATGATCAGCGACCAACGCAAGATTACCAAAGAAATTTAATAGTTTATATAAACCGTTTGGAGATTGTAAGGTTAAAGTTTTGAATGATCGGGCTCTTGGAAGAAGTCGGGCATGAATGAGGAACGCAAATGGCCTTGCCCACAGAGATATTCATCGATGCTAATGAAATAGAAAGTGTTGTAGATAGATTCCATCAGTTTTTATCGGGTCGAACGGGTCTGGAGACTTGTGACACGTTTTCTATTAACAGGGAACGACTTCGATGAATGTGCATTCATTTTGTGTATGTGTGTTATCCCACTTGTGTGAACAAGGAAAGGTTTTGGCCTTCACCTTCAAGCAAAGAGAAAGAGATCACTTGTTCTTTGAAACGCCATGTCTAACCTGTACAGAATGTAAATGAGGAAATCTAATATATATTTATATGTTTGATAAAATAATTCCTGGGATAAGTTGGGCGACCTTGTTTCCTCAAAGGCCACTTAATTGCGGATACCTGCAATAGAGGAAATTCCATAAATTTATTCCGTGCGGTTATTCAACAAATTTCCAATTTTTTATTAATGTCATTTGTAATATTACAGCTTCAGTAAGCGGCCATTATCGACATTACTATCGTCATCGGTCATATTACCAATGTTACTATCATCATCATTATTGTTATAGTTATCATTATTGCTACAGTTATATTATTGTTATTGTTATTATTATCGCAAAGAAATTGATTTCTCCAATTGCGGCACCTATTCGACCACTTCCTCAATCATCGGTCAACAGAATCACATTTCACTTGATTTACTTCTTCTGTCGAAAATTGCGCCATTAAACAATGACTAATAACTTCCTTACTCTTCATAATTCTTTCGGATCGTTAAATTCAACAGAAGCAATTTTACAGAATTTGCTGATGAGTGAATTAGTAACCGTAGAAATTAGGGCCAGATGGAATTAGTAACCGATGGAATTAGTATCCGATGGAATTAGTAACCGATGGAATTAGTAACCGATAGAATTAGTAACCGATTGAATTAGTAACCCATAGAATTAGCAACCAATAGAATTAGTGACCAATGGAATTAGTAACCGATGCTAGTACAATAGTGACACAGAACGATTTCCTCCTACAATCTTCAAAAGTACTGCTTTCTTCATCCGCGAAACCGCAATTCTAAAGCGTGAACCGTGGAACTCTGATGCAAATAACCGTATGAATAGAATGGAAAAATTGGTAAATATGGCAACAATAACGGAAAATGTTGTTTATGCACAACAAACCCAATTGCGGCAAGGCATTGGTAGAAATGTGTCCCGACGAGTTATGTGATACCATTACGACATACCACTGTAGCACGAGCTGCAGTACTTTCACGGTACTAATTCCATTATCCAGAAATAGCAAAACAGGAAATTTGCCACTTGAATTCTGCCGATGGCTTGCGCAACAATGCCAACTCGAGTTGCTTATCGAAAATTTGTTTGTTTTAATTTTCGTTCCTTGATCAGCTCTTATTGATCTTCACCTATCGATCGGTTTACTCAAGTTTTTTCTGCTGTTAATACTGCTCTAGTTGTTCATATCCATCTTGTGGCCGAGTCTGGGCGATCGCTTAAACATTGCAGAAACAGGAACAATGAAGTATAAAAAAAAGTCCAGTATTACCGAAGGTTGACGCCTAAGACATTCCTCGAGAAGACGGAAGGCTTTAGAGCGCCTCGAACGCTGGACCATTGGAACAAAAACAGACGGCGTGCTCGCTTTGGGTGTGGCCCCAGATATATTCGCATGGTTCAACAAACTCCATCTGGGTTACTTTTCTTTCAAATTCACTTTTATCCGGCGACCTGGCCCCGAAAAAACTCACTCGTTGGCTGACGTGAGTAATGGACTTTCCTCATCCACCATGCACCATTGCGTACAGCGGCCCCTTTCTTCTCCTCTTTTTCTGCCTCTTCTGCGTGCGCTCAAGAAGATCACTTTCATTTTTCGTTACAGACCTCCCCCGATTTGGGCGCGGCCAACGCGATGCTAATTGACTAATTTACATTTTGTAAATGTCAACGTGCGTGCACGCGTCTTGCGTAAGGTGAAAATTGCCTCGAATCGGGTATTAAATAATATGTTACTTTCGCTTGAATTACATACATAATCCTATAATTTATTAATAAATATTTCATTAGCACTTTATTAATACATCGTTTTTAAGAGTTTTTTGCACTGTTCAGAAAATCGTTTTAATCCTGAAACTTTATACTAAAATTAATGTTTCTTGGCGATTGGTTTTTGATTTTTAATTTATCTGTAGAATTTAAGGTGGCAGGCTGCCCTTGCCATGTTAAAGAATTGAAATAAAAAATGTACAAGTACCACAAAAGAATTTACAAATGAAATTCGAAGAGTTGATGCAGCACAAAAGCAGAAGAGTTCTGAAAGGGAAGTTTTGTGTTACTTTAAAAGAAGATAGTCAAGGGTGTTCTTATGTTGATTGATTGAAAATAAAACGTTGAGAATGGAGAATGGCGTATATGGATACGCCGAGACTATGTCGAAAACTTGAAAAACTATGCTTATTAACAAAAAGCACTATTAGATCTGCAACTTATGCTATTGACATTCCCAAGTCACGAAGATCATAGAAAACCATATAAATATAAAATAGAAATTTAATTACTTTGAATATGCTTTGTACAAATATTTGACTCACAAAAAAACAAAATTTATGATGGCATTAAAATAACTAGCAGTAAACAGTAAACTAAGCCGTCTGATAAACATGACAATGGGTAAAACAAATGTAGGAATAAAAATTCAAAATAAAAACAGAATTCTAAAAAAAATAGAGAAGTCAGGCAGTAAGACGCATTGCAGGAACTCTGAAACATTGAAAAGTAAATTTCTGAACAAGAAGACAAAGATGAGAAGGGCAATACTGGCCTCAAAATAAGAAACACCGTATCTCCAAATATAATATGAGTGGAGATACACTGTTTTCTATTGCCTTTGCAATAAGAAAAGCCTTATCTCCATTTATTTAATTTATTGGGAGGGCCAGAATACCAGGCCAAATATTAATCCTGACTATTTTCAAGAAATCTGTGAGATGACTAGTACGTATACATATGAACGAAGTATATTACCAAACTATAATATATTCCTTTTTAGAGGAGACATTAGGAGAGAAGGCGGGTCTAGAGTACAAGGGGTAGATACAGGATAACTAGCAATCACATTCTGATTAAACCATTCAAACTAATAGTCCTAAGTTCAATCGAAATTCACCATATAAATTACCCTCACACAATCGGTAATACATTTAGTATTTTTCTATAGTACTGAGTACTGAGTACTGAGTACTGAATCACAACAAGAATACACAAACAAATCTTGGAGAAATATGATTCTAAAGAAAACAGTGTGGTCATGCATAATTATTTAATTTTTCTTCGCCTCTTGATATTTCTTGCTATAGCAGCAATGTGATGCATCGTTATTGGGTAAAAGAATATCATATGGTACTATCGGTGTAAACCAAATTAAATTTAATTTTGGTTGTCAGTAATTTTGAAATAGGAGCAACATCCATCCAATTTCTAATTGAAAATTTCTATTCTTCTGTAGCTTTTTTTCTTGCCATAATTTTATGGGTCTTCTCCTTTTGCAGCCAACGCGCAAGAAAACTTCAAATGCCCCGATGAATTCGGTTTCTACCCTCACCACATCTCCTGTGATAAGTACTGGAAGTGCGACAACAACGCAGCTGAACTCAAGACTTGCGGCAATGGCTTGGCCTTCGATGCCAGCGACTCTAAATTCTTGACGGAAAACTGTGATTATATCCACAACGTAGACTGCGGAGACAGGACACAACTCGAACCCCCAATTTCCACCAACCACTGCGAACGTCTCTACGGTATCTTCCCCGATGAAGCCAAATGTGATGTCTTCTGGAACTGCTGGAACGGCGAAGCTTCAAGGTACCAATGCTCCCCTGGATTGGCTTATGACCGCGAAGCCCGAGTCTGCATGTGGGCTGACCAGGTTCCAGAATGCAAGAACGAAGGTGAAGATCGTTAAATAACTAAAAATTTTAATATAGTCCTCATTTTCCGCCAAAATTGATCCTGTAAATTATCTCATTTTAGAGGTGGCCGGAGGATTCTCTTGCCCAGCTCCAGGTGAAGTCAGCAACGCTGGATCCTTCTCCAGGCACGCCCATCCAGACGATTGCCGCAAATACTACATCTGCTTAGAAGGCGTTGCTCGTGAGTACGGATGCCCCATTGGCACAGTCTTCAAGATCGGAGACGCTGATGGCACAGGCAACTGCGAAGACCCTGAGGATGTCCCCGGATGGTGAGTCCCAATCTTACTTTCCACAATACATATTTTTGGCCTTGTGCATAGCACAAAAAAAACGACATAAAAAAATTCCAAACAGTAATAGCAATAATAATAACCCTTGGAAAATGAAATATTAGTACCACCTAATACGCGACTTGTTTTTCATCATAATCATTATTATTATTACTATTACCACCATTACTTCTAAACACAAGGCCAGTTCTGCATGTCGACGTTACACTCTTAATCGATTTTACAGCTACTATTTAAATAACCTGTTCTTCCACTGGAATAACAACGACTAATCTTATTAATAATGCGAAACTCACATTAGTGGCTTATATGTCGCATTCCACTTTCTCTGTAAGCTTTTTTCTTTGTAAAATAACCGCATGCCTGCCGCACACTATTAATTTAAACGTTTTCTTTCCTTTTCTTCGTCTATTTCCTCCACATACCCACTTAACCGTTCATTCGTATCGAGTTGCTCCGATTTTTGACTCTCAAATCGAGCGTGGCGACAAGCTGCAATGAATCAAAGTCACACATTAGCATCACATCATTAAGTATTTACATAAAACGCTTTCCCCAAATATTACAGCTTCATGCTATGCGTTAAGAAATTGATGAAATTCCCAAAAATGGAAGAGTATTCTAGAAACTGAAAAAAAATCTCAGATAGAAACCCAAGCGCTGCGTACTTTCTGCTTAAAACATCCTTTGTTTGCTTCGCCTTCCCTCTTGTAAATTTCACCCGAATGCCTCTGTTTGTCTTGAAACAAACCTCGTTGGAGAAGAATGTTTATGATATGCGGCAAAAATGCTACACTTGCACGAACTTCTGTCCAATAATCCTGCGATTGAGAAGCCTACTGCATGTGTACCATTAGCTTTTTATGTATTTTCCAAAATCTCCCCCAAAACTTGACAAAAAAATGGCAAAATTCTCACTATGGCCTCTTCACAGTGAGGATTACTATGGCGACTTGGACTTGAAGAGCATCCGGAAGAGCGAACTTTTGGCTGGCCTTCAAATCAGTTCCTCAAGAGCCGCTTCGCAACCTCAGCAACCAAATAAGGCCTCCAAGCCTAGGCCAAGCCCAGTATCCCGCAATGCCCCTGAGCCAGCGGACAACTAAGAAAATTTACCTTTAAACCATTCTTATCAACCCTTTTAAATTTTCTCCCTCTAATCAACCCTCTCTTAGCATACCTTTCACCTCTTAATGCACCCCACTTAGAAAAAAGCTCTTCCAAACCCCTGCCAACTGTCACTCGGTTCACTAAGACCATCGCCTGTTGTATATTTAATTTTATTTAGGGACAATTCTAGTATTATAGGGGATATCTTTCTGTGCCGAATGACTTTTTTGGTCACGACCCTCCCTTTACCCCAATTTAGTTCAAATAACGTCCCTTTATTATTTTTGTATTGTTTTTGAAATTGCGACTCAAGCAATAGGGTACAAAAACAAACAGTAGGTACTGTTAAATTGAGAAGAAAAAACAACCTACTTTTATAATAATTAAAAACAACTACCTATAAATTTTATAAGAAATACAAGAACGAAAATAAAATAGTTTTTAATAAACGAAATAGTTTCATTCAACCTTGCGCCGCCCCTCTTACCCTCGGTCTTCGCAGCACACGCATACATAAAATATATATTTTAACACAATAGATACATAAATGTGTTAACCCACTTCACTTTATCTTTACGTATTACATAATATTAATAATAATACAGATCTATCTTCTTTGGTTAAACACAATTCATGGTAACACAATGGACATTCTACATTTATCAAGACATTTCAATATTTTACGATTGGCACTTTGGGTATCTATACTTTCTTATTTAATCTAAATACAATACTAGCTGCATTTTAGAATTGTAAGTATTTAACTAGTAACTTTTTAAATTTGTTTTGATTTAATTTCATTTTTAATGCCAAATTTAAACAGGAATATTTTTCTTTTTTTTATTAAACAGCGAGGATTACTACAAAGACGTCGACCTTAAAGCTCTGAAGAAGTTAGGTTACTAAGAAGAAGTCCGTGGACCCATTAAACATCAGTTGATCATAATTTCTCATTCAACAAGCCAGCAAATCACGAAAATTTAGTCTCTTTCGGACAGCAACGTTTTTAAGTTCTAACTAGTCAAGTAGAAGTATAAACATTCAAAACGTAGTTAGCAATAATAAAGTAGTGCATACAATTAAATTTTAAATTAAACATTTAAATTAAATAATTTAAACTTAATTATTTACATCCTTAGAAATTACTAGAGCCTTTGATACAATCCTTCACTAACGAGTGTTTATTGTTGTACATGTATTTATTTAGGCATTTTAGTAAGTACAAAATTAAAAAGTTGTTTGTTGCCAACTACCGAATAACCGTTGTGCAATTTATTTTTATATGTGTAAATTAGTTGTGCTAGTAATTTTATTTGTTATTATTGCTTAAGACAATAAATAAAGTATTACTTAAAACCCAAAAACTGAATTTTTAATTGTTTGTCAGGAAAATGAGCCCACAGAGCAATGCAATAACTTTAATGGTTAAAATAAATTATTCTTACCTAATAATTCGTATATAATTCAACAACTTTAGTTGCCTTTGTCTGCGTTAACGTTTTAATTTGCACTCAATATTAATGAATTTTTTTACAAATTGTTTTCGTCAATAACAAATCGATCAAAAGATTAATAGGTTCTTAGAAATGATGCAATTCGAATCTTGGCATTTTTAAAATTAAATCATAGCCTGAGGGTGGAAACCTTGAAAGGATATGCAAAAAATTAAAGAATTGGGGAATTAATGGTTTGGTAAGCTTTGAACCAAGGGCTAGCAAAAAATGCACATATAGCGTAATATTTTAATAGGAATTTACTTATATGTACTTATTGAACAAAATACATTTTGACCCCACACCTGTAGATCCCATATTTTTTTAAAACCAGTGTGTATATAGAGCACGCCGCAATTAAAAAAATATACGAATGAATTATTTTCGTTCGCAGTAATAACTTCGCAAAAATAAGGCATTCGATTGCATTATGTTGCTGATTACATTATATTAGAGCACTACATGCATTACATTAGAATCACGACTTAATAAATTATAGTAGTCAGACTTTCATTATTGCAATATTTTTATTGCAATGCACTCTCCTTTTCGTGCGTTTTCCCATTTTTAACTCCGACGTCCTTCACGAAATTTCAGCTGAAAACAGAAAGAATGCGTTAATTGAAAACTGCGCTAAAAATTGTAAAAGACAACAAAGGGTATTGTGCAAAAGGCGCAGAAGCCATAAATAATATTCACCTTTTAGTATGCTAACTATGTATTTCCTTATCTGATTGAGTAAACGTTGCGTTTGCAAATCATTTATATCGCTTATGCAACTTGATCAATATGTCTACTATTAATCATGCTTTTGGTGTGTACGATACATTATAAATTAATCACTATATCTAAACGGAATAGCTGCATAGATTCAGGTCTATTACAGTTATATTTTTAATGGTGGACAATGCTTGTTTAATGTTCTATAACGTATCGTTTTATACGCCAACGTAATCATACTACATTGTTAAAATCGGAATATAGGCAACCAAAACTACATATATTTTTGCTTTAATGCAATCTTGTTTAGTAGGCAATTTTAAATCAAATATTCTTCCGTATACACCAATTTTTAGCGTTTTAAAGGTTTGGTACGAAATTTCATATACCATGATGATAATAGGTCTGTACGTAGAGCCAGTCAGAACGGTCCAAAACGGTCAGAGGCATGCGCATTAGGTAAGGCGCATGTGCACGGACGTATTTTTATTATCTCTGACCGTTTTGTACCGTTTCGTACTGCTCTACGTACAGGGCTAATATGATCATGACCTTTAAGCACATACAGGGTGTTCAAATAAAACATGTTTATAAAAAATTCAAAATTCATAGCGCCTCTTTAAAATAGTACACATTACTAATGTCTAATGTCAGTGTTTATACATTTTTTAGTCGGCGCGACAGGAAAGGATATTGGGTTGCATAAGCATCATTCTAGATTTCCTTGCTTGTAACCACTTCGTCAATATTACACTAGA
>JAWQRP010000268.1:0-33332 GCA_033557875.1 Quadriops clusia
ATAAGAAGAAATTTCATAAAATATCATGTCAAATAGGAAATTTCAAATTTATCTTTAAATCTCCTGAAGATGTTATTATTACATAACGAAACGTCGAGATAGATAGTTAAATATATATTTTAGACCTAATACCCAGTACTATTAATATTTAATAATATAATTATATATTTTTTATAAATAAATAATAACAATAACAATAGTAATGATAATAAAGAAATTGAAGAAAAATATGCCATGGCCTTTCATTTTTATATCCGCTCGAACAAATTAACTTGGAATATTTTGCGATGCGTTAAGGAAGTGCAAGACGAATCTGCGATCCTTTCGAAAAATGTTCCACAAATCTACATGTCATTGGAGATGTGTAAGATACGCGAGATTGCTGTCACGACCCAGTTTGAACCTTTGTTTTATAAATTTAAACCGTGTTCAATTCAATTTCGATTGTTGCCTGAGCGATGGGGTCACGAAAAATTCATGTTCGATCGAACTGTATCGTTTGATCTGCCTCGATGTAAAAGTTTTAATTTCACCGCATGCGTATCGCTTTAATTGTTATTTATGATCCCATTCCTCGACCTGACATTTTTATTTTTACTTAGTATTTTTTACTTATTATTCCGATAGTGTAATATTATAATACAGTCGAACGTATTAGATGCAGAAATATATGAATTAACTTATGTATGTACGTAGGTACACATGTCCGATATTATCATAATATCATTAACATATTATTATTAACATAATATTAAAATTAATCCGCCAATTAGTCACCTATAGCACTTGTTGTCGTAACACTTTTTAACACATTGCGCTATTATGCCCATGCAACGACGTACGGGTACGTTCGCAGTTTATGCTTTATTGCAACCTTTGTGCATAAGCTCGTAAAGTACCTCTCAGCAGAACAGTCAGCCTGACAAAGCAGTTGTGTCCCGCCTTAATCTTAATTAGAATAAATCTATGTTAAGCGAATTTCTCAACGATAAATACGAGGGAATATCGCTGGAGCACATCGTGCCCGACGCACGAGACGATGGCGATGCCTTGTGAAACGTTGACTTATGAAGCAGGACCATCTTATAGTTCGCGCTTCAACGATAACGAACTAATATACGTATCGCTCACTTAACACAAATTTTCAAAAATTTAACGTTGAGTTAGTTAATAAAGCACCAATTCTACATGAAATGAACGAAAAACGTATGTAAGTGTAAGCATTTAATGAAATCATTTTTTGAAGCAATGAAAACGTTCATTGATTTTCACTGAGTGATATTACTTACAATATTATTGTCAGAGTATAACCTTACATAGGTCTTAGCGAAACTTGATCCTAAGTTTGCAACTAAATAGTTTGCATCTAAAAAGTTGCCATCTAAGTAGTTTGATCTAAGTAATTTATATCTAAATATATCCGAAAGCATATTCTGTGAGAGCTCGAGCATGCGAGCTCATCAAGACAGCTTTAGCCAAGGCTCTTGCATGGGCACGAGCATGGGCATGAGCATGGGCATGGGCATGAGCATGAGCATGAGCATGGGCATGAGCATGGGCATGAGCATGGGCATGAGCATGAGCATAAGCATGGGTATGGGCATGGGTAGGCCGAAGAGCGTCTAAGGTGGGTATTGTTGAGACATTTACAACCTATTTCCAGCGTTTACCCACGATGATGGGTTTCAATTTGTTGCTTGACGCTTTATCAGTTTCCTTCAGGGGGTCTGCGCCGTTTCCGCGTGTTCAGGATGAGCTAGTCGCTATTGATTATGGCTGATGGTATTCACCTGACCTCGCCGAGAATACATTCAACAAGTCAGAAAAGTTCCAAGTTCACATACTTATCAGATGGACGTGTGGAATGGCGCACTCTGCCCGTGTCTGCGATGTTCTGGTGTTCTTGTGTATGTATGTATGTACACAGAGTTTCCTATTAAATGTGTTAAATTTTCTTAATAAATTCTTTTGAATTTATTTTTCTTCTATGACCTGTTTTGTCAAAATTCTGGATTGCTTAGTTTTGTTGCTCTAAAAAAAATGTTTAACGAATGACCTTTTTTTAACCTTAATCAATTTTATGCCTTTTCTTTAGACGTTCTTGCAATAAAAACTAACACCAAAGAAATAACAATTAAATAAAAAAAATGTTTTTATAAAAGACCTGAAGTACCTAAGAATAAAAATGAAGATTTACAATTTTTGTAATGCAATTAGAGTTTTATAATTTGTAGGGAAGAGTTACTAAAAATTGACCTGATGAATACTTATTATTCTTAAATTGGAAAAGTAAAAACACAATTAGAAATAGTTTCACAATACGTAATCCTTGTATTTTAAGCAACAATTTAACAGTTGCAATTTCAATTCCAACCATCTTTAGCAATCGTATCTGCGTCTCACGCTGAAACAATATAGTATCTATGTATGTAGGTAGTCGCAGTAATAACCCCTTTAATAGGTCATCCTCGGCAAGCCCGCGAAGATAATTGTTATTAACGTTAAATAGCGGTCACGTCGAAAAAATGAGCAATAATAATACTATACACAAGTGTTATTGAGCTATCGCGTTGAGCTAGTGAGCTAATGCGACCCAGGCAGCTGTGTAAGTGAATACCGCTGCAAAATTAATTTCTCTTGTGATTGCTTCTTATAAAATCCATGTCATACGGGAAGATTTATTATATTTGACACATTAGATTGCCCAACAAAAGTATACGTTTCTCGCAGCGAGTCGTTTTATTGTTAATTATGTCCTAAATGTCATTCGCTTATTAGCTCTCGTGCTACATTCCGCTGGTTATCTTATCATTTCTTTGTGAGCATGTTCTTCTTCCTTGGCAATGTTATTCTTCGAGTCGATGTAATTCTTTTGGTCAATGTTACTCTTCTAATCGATGTTATTCTTCTAGTCGATGTTATTCTTCTAATCGATGTTATTCTTCTAGTCGATGTTATTCTTCTAGTCGATGTTATTCTTCTAGTCGATGTTATTCTTCTAGTCGATGTTAGTCTTCTAGACGATGTTATTCTTCTAGTCGATGTTATTCTTCTAGTCGATGTTAGTCTTCTAGACGATGTTAGTCTTCTAGTCGATGTTAGTCTTCTAGTCGATGTTATTCTTCTAATCGATGTTATTCTTCCAATCGATGTTATTCTTCTAGTCGATGTTAGTAGTCTAATCGATGTTAGTCTTCTAGTCGATGTTATTCTTCTAGTCGATGTTAGTCTTCTAATTAATGTTATTCTTCTAGTCGATTTTATTCTTCTAGTCGATGTTATTCTTCTAGTCGATGATATTATCCTAGTCGATATTATTCTTCTAGTCAATGTTATTCTTCTGGTCGATGTTATTCTTCTCGTCGATGTTATTCTTCTAATCGATGTTATTCTTCTAATCGATGTTATTCTTCTAATCGATGTTATTCTTCTAATCGATGTTATTCTTCTAATCGATGTTATTTTGCTAGTCGATGTTATTCTTCTAATCGATGTTATTCTTCCAATCGATGTTATTCTTCTAGTCGATGTTATTCTTCTAGCCAATGTTATTCTTCTACTCGATGTTATTCTTCTAATCGACGTTAGTCTTCTAATCGATATTAGTCTTCTAGTCGATTTTATTCTTCTAGTCGATGTTATTCTTTTAGTCGATGTAATTCTTTTTGTCGATGTTATTCTTCTAGTTGATGTTATTCTTCTAGTCGATGTTATTATCCTAGTCAATGTTATTCTTCTAGTCAATGTTATTCTTCTGGTCGATGTTATTCTTCTAGTCGATGTTATTCTTCTAGTCGATGTTATTCTTCTAGTCGTTGTTATTCTTCTAATCGATGTTATTCTTCTAATCGATGTTAGTCTTCTAATCGATGTTAGTCTTCTCGTCGATGTTAGCTTCTAGTCGATGTTATTCTGCTAGTCGATGTTATTGTTCTAATCGATGTTATTCTTCTAATCGATGTTATTCTTCTAGTCGATGTTATTCTTCTAGTCAATGTTAGTCTTCTACTCGATGATATTCTTCTAGTCGATGTTATTCTTCAAATCGATGTTAGTCTTCTAATCGATGTTAGTCTTCTAATCGATTTTATTCTTCTAATCGATGTTAGTCTTCTAATCGATTTTATTCTTCTAGTCTATGTTAGTCTTCTAGTCGACGTTATTCTTCTAGTCTATGTTAGTCTTCTTGTCGATGTTATTCTTCTAATCGATGTTATTCTTCTAGTCGATGTTATTCTTCTAGTCGATGTTATTTTTCTAGTCTATGTTAGTCTTCTAGTCGATGTTATTCTTCTAGTCGACGTTCATCTTCCTAATTTCGTTTTCAGTCAATGTTTCGAATAAAAAACATGTTTTCAGTTCGCGAGTCTCGTCAGCTTCGGAGGAAAACGATGCTATCATGCTTATGATCAATCGCCGAAAAAACTCATTCGATTGGATTCGGAGAAGAAAAAATGATGTTTTATCCGAACGTGTAATACATCATAAGGCAAGGAATTAAACAAACAGGGGGCTGGCCGAGATTCGGAGATAAGGCTCGTGGGGAATTGGAGAACAACTTTTGCCCACCCATGAGTCGTTCAGGATTAGTATGGAGTAATTTATAGATATTGGTAAATGGTAATTATTACGTCTGCTTCATTCGAGATGTGGCCTGCATCAGACGCCGCGGTTAATGTACGAATGGGATTGTGCATCAATACGATATGTTAGTATTACTAAAAACATAATAATTTCACATTTCATAATAATGTGTTATAATGTAGTAAGTTTTTTAGAATGATATTAAATTTTGTTGACCTCTCCAACGTATTTACGATTCTTGGATTATTGTACGTCTTATTTGAAGAAAGAAACATTTATCTGCTTATTTGTTTATTTATTACTATCATCACTTTCATCTATTAATGTTTCGCAGATTGGTTTTCTGCTTCTTCAGGAAAAACCAGACTAGACAAACGATCAAATTACTACATTAGTAGTACATTAGTACTACATTAGTAGTACATTTTTTGATACCTAAATTCGTTTCTTTTATGCAATAGGCACAAAATTTATCAACTTTAAAAGAGACGCCAATAACATTAGCAACATATACAACAGAATTTTAAATTGAAATATTTAATAATAGAAGTTAGACATTTGAAGTAAAATTCTATTATGAAACTAGTTATAGTTAGGAAAAATGTATTTTAGGAAAAATAATTCCAGATCCATGATGAAGTGCTGAAGAGTAACCCTTTCAACCCGAAGCGCATCTTCGTGGTTGCCAATCCATCCGGCAAACGGACGTAATAATTATAATATTCCAAGTAGAGCCGTTTTCATCTCCTTCTAGTGGTTGGTGTTGCGAAGAGCGAACATTAAACAAATTTTCAACATACGTTCCGTCTCTCATCATCAATCAATTGCTCATTATTCACTTGGAAGGCGGGATTTCTAAGTAACAATTAAGCCTTTACGCCATTTATTATGCGGTTGCGTTAAGGCTTCGTGATGCGTTACTGTTCCCTTTTGCTAACGTCTAAATTAACGCGAATTGCAAAAAGAGGACGAAGGAAGAAGCAAGGATTCCCATTTGACCTAATAGCGATCGTAGCGCGCACTGTGCGCCGGCGCACATTGGGGATGCACTCGGGATTTATGGCGCTCGGGTTTTGGTTGAATCAATAAATTAGTTAAAACGCCCACCGAACGCCCCCACATCTATATATGAGCGTTCTGGAACGATATTTCAAAGAGCACTGGCTTAATAACCAAACACAAAACCAATAACGCAAATTATATACGTGGGTACATTATACTTTGTCAAGGCAATTAATACAGATCACGAACTTGTAATTTTCGATATAATAATGATAATAACGATAATCACAACTACAACAACAGCAACGAAAGTAAAATTAATTATAATTAAAGTCGGATTGCAGGTGGAGGTGCATCGTTTTGTTTCCATTCGTTTTTTTTTAAATATATAAATTATTTAAAATTTTTGAAGTTGCTTCTAATTGTTATATGACTCTAAAAAATTGATTCTGCAGCCTACACAATTTATAAAAGTTATATTACAGTTATTTGTAAACCATTTGTTACTTGGGGATTTAATTAGAAATTCATAATAAATAATTATCGAGCCTAATAATGGTTTCAGTAATATAGTCGTCCTTATGCATTTACGTCCTTATGCATTTATGTATACTCCGGGTACAAATGAGGCACAATGAGGGCCCATACTTTCCATACAGGACGTCAATAACACAATAAATAAAGGAACGTCCGCTTTGTTTATATAACAAAAGAATAACGCGAGGGAAAATGTTTTAATACACTTACATGAGCCTCAATAGAAATGCAAATGCCACACACACGATCTGCGAGCGGAATATATGAATTTGCATCGTTGGTCGTACGAGCCTCACATAAATTAAGCCCAGAAGCCTTTTGTTCAATACCAAAACACCATGTTGCCAAATGACAAACGACGATTTGATCGGGCTAGCGCCAGTTGTAATAAAGTCGTGCAGAATATCAATTATGTTCGGTGATCTGGTATGCAGAATCGGCGCTCTCTCTCCTTCCCGGCTCGGCTATACCACATATGTATATTATACCTAGTAGCCTTGTGTCTTGCTCTTGAATTTTAGGGGCTACATGAACCTGGTGGAAAGGTCGTTTCGTTATACATACAATTATCATTTAAAAGTTAAAAAAAATGTCGTGCAATTCTTGACAGTTGATACTTTCAAAACATTTTTTTTTTAGTCGTGAATGTCCCAACAAGGTGAGGTATATCAATGAATAAAGAGGTTGTTTCCTTGTTATAATATTATATTTAGGCGACCGGTTTCAACCATCCCGGGTCATCTTCAGGCGCTAAAGACCATACAAAGACAATTAGTCACAAAGATAAAAACAGAGACAAAGCTTTTGCGCACCTATTGGCTGAGGGCCATGTTACATGCTAACAAAATTAAGAAAAGTTTTATATCAGGCATGAACATCCATATGTATATCTGGGTTTATAATTAAATATATTGTTAAAGGATTAATGAAATCAGGAGACTCACCAGCACGTCAAGAGGATATTGTTAGGGTTAAATTAGGCATGAGTTATCACTATCCCACTCTTAATTTTCAAATTAAAAACTCGAGATGTAATGAGTGTGTGTGTGTGTCAGAGTGGTTTTGTAACAACAGTTGTTACCACTTTTTTAAATTTGTCCAAGTTTAATTTATTGTCATCTTATTTTGAACATTAAAAATATTCATTATAATTAGTTTTGTGAAGTTGTAATAATTACTATAATAATTAAATATTAATCATCAAATTGTCGTAATACAAAATGGCGGACGGGAATGCTCAAGTATTGGTTGGTTGCATCATATGTGTCTAATGTAAATACATAAATTCGTAATGTCCATTAAGATATTTTGTGATTTAGTATCCAGGATTTAAAGGATATGAGTTTTATTTCGAAGTTATATTTTACCAAATGACCTATGTTTTCATTTATAAGTTTCATGATTATTAAGGCATACTTTTGATATTTGTTTTTGGTAATATATAACTTCTAATCTTTACTTGAAAAAAAAAATTTTTGTCATCATATTTTTAAACTTCAAAATGTTTATTATCGTCAGTTTGTGACGTCGTAATTACTAAAATGACAAAGTTAAATTGTTTTCATATGAGGACAAATATATCCTCATATTTCTAACTTGTCGGTAAAAAAAAAGCCTAATTTAAATAAATGATATACTCGTAATGTCCATTATTGTTACTTTAAGATTTAGTGACCAATTATGGTCATAAATTAAGATAATCCTAAACTTTAACTTGAACAATATTTCTACTGGTCTTCGTTTTATTTGACGTCATTATTTTGATCCTCTGTACTACTTTATACCCAGAAAAAACATTATAAAAATCAAAGTCCTCACGAAAAAAAATTTCAAAAAGTCGATTTAAAAATTATTTAGATATGTTACTTAAATTTAACTTATGCCAGTTATTTTTCCTCGACAACAGACATATTAATTATAATTGTCACACTCTCGTGGACGCCTTGCACAGATTGTCATATTCCCCACATCGGTAATCAAACATACGCGAACGCTGCCCACGTTTTCTTAAGTATATGAACGCACTCCGAGAGAATCGACAATTGACAGCTGGTTGCCAGCAAACACGCGTACGTGACAGTTGACATCTACAATTCGAATGGTGAGGTTGTGTCTGAAGAGCTAATAATAATGATAGATTAATTGTAATAAAAGCCATTATCGCTTTTAAAACGGGTAGTTTCTCTTGTAAAATTATCGCAGAAGTACGCGGATGATTACTTAGTGCCGGCAAAAGTGCTCAAAGGCGCCAAATGACTTAAAACAGGAAGACAAAGAAAGAAGCAGGAAGTATAACCGACGACATGTTGCCAGGCGGAAACCAATACTACAAAGGTCAGATCTATTTTGTTTATTGCTAAGCATTTAATTTGTGGTGTTTTGTTTTATCACCAACTGACAGTGAGTTGTAAAAGTCACTAGGTTTAGAACCAGACTATCAGCCTTACCACAGATATCTGTGGCCTTACGATGTTAAAATTGTCAACTGACGTTTCATGCAACATTTGACAGTTGAGTGTCTGGTTCCTTCTTATTAAACATTTTTATGCAGATGTGGTATTATATGTAGGAAGTTCACCTAAAAATAGAACGAACATGACGAGGGAAATTGCCAAAAAGTACAAATAAACTAAAATATTACTTAATAAAAGTCGTGACTAGCGTGAAGCTGGCAACACGTTTTCCAGCAACCAGTCCATGTCACCGCTAAATGAGAGGTCAGATATCTAAGCACTACTTAATTTTTTTACTAATGAAATTGTTATATCTCTTTAAATTTTGGGATCTGTTTAAATTTTGGGAACGCCTTATTAAGGAGCATCATTCTGTACATATCTATTAAGCGACGTACACACTGTTTGGCAAACGTTCGATCAAACGTTTGCCAAATGGACATGTAGTGTGGATGGATCGCAAATGCATTTGACCAGTTGTTGATATTCAGTTTCGCGATGAATACCCGACGATCAAATAACAATAGCGGCAGGTGTTCTAGCATGCTCAAGTGCGTTGTTATTGCTGAATAAAAAGAAAAAAGATAAAAACAAGAGAAGGTGGTGGATGGTTACTTTTTATAAAAGTAGAAACAGATAAGTTGACTACATCTTTAACACCTCAATTTTTTTATGCGCTACCGTTTACGCGATTTATTATGCATTAAACCTTTACGCGATTATTTACACATTGTATACAGGGTGGGTTACGTATGACGTTTACGTTGAATAACTTTGTTATTAATAAAGTTAGAGCAATAAAGTTTTCAAGGGTTAACTCAGCACATAAAGGGCTACAAATATCCAAGTTTTCTTCTACTTTTCGCGCATTAAACTGTAAAAACCATAATGATGAAATATTTTTTTCGCTGCTCATTCTGCGTACATCGGTATAAATATTGTTGGAAAATATTGACGCATGCGCAAGCAGTGATTATTTATTATACGGGTTTTTGGAACAACTATATCGAGTTTATTTAATAACTTTGAACAGTGAACTTTTTTACAATCTGTTCAGCGCATGAAATACTCTTTTCCTTGAAGATTTACATTGGTGACTATCGTTTTAATTATAATTTATCTCAAAATTTGCTTCAACATAACCTACAACTTCCATTGCATTTTGTTTAATTATTACCCATATATTTGACCCATACTTCATTTCTGTGCTTTATTTAGTTTTAACTAATTTTAAATAAATGTTTCTCGTTTTGTAGTGTCTAAAGATGGGGTCAGAAAGACCTCGTAACTTGTAACGCAGAAAATAAATAATTTATGGGCTTCTGCCCAACGTCCAAAAATTTTAAATATTTATGTAGGTAAAATAATCCAAGAGCATTTGATTAAATAAATTTTTTGTCTTATATTTGAGGATTATTACAAATAGTAAAAGAAAAAACTTTAGTTTGACGAGTTAAAACTTTTACGCTTTGATGTAAATCACCTTGATATAGTTTGATATTTCTTTCTTAATTTCTAACGCGGTTCTTTATATTTATGTTTACCTATAGTATAATTTCAGATATTACTACTCATGCACCAACAATCATATACAAAATTTCTATTTTTATGATTAACATTTTTAGGATCCCATATAGCGGGATATTTCTCGTATACATTTAAAAATTCAATTACCACGTCGATATTCCACTCCATTTTACGTACAAATGAGCCACCGACAAGTCATTTGTCTATACCTTCGGTCCAACATTCGGTCTGTGATCGAATGTAGCCAAACGTTTGCATAATCACAAAAAAGGGTATATAAACAAGTTCACATCAAACGATTCTGCTTTCTCCAGTGTAGACAAAACAAACGCGGACGAGAATTGCAAAAAAAGGTTTTTATATTCCTTTGAAATTTTATAGGCGAATGTTACAAATATTGGCCTATGCATTAGCATACGTTCGCATTGTTTCACCATGTTTATGAGCATTTTCAGTGTATTATCTTTTTGTTTTGGAACCCAACAAACAAATATACTTAGGTATATTTGATGTAGCTATGTTGATTTTCAAAACGGAAATTTTTTAAGAGGCAAATAAAAAATTGCGAAACGTTGAAATAAAAGTATGTGATTATATAAACTTCTTGTTTATAAGTAAATACATTTCATTGAAACAAAACTGGAATGTAAATTAAATCTACATAAACAAGTAAAAAAATTATCAACGACTAATGCAATTTTTTCTTTAAGGTTGAAAAATTGGTCAATCGATCTAGGAAAAGAATTATGGGACCTCAGCGAGGCCATCTCTAGACGGAAAAAAATCATAGAAGTATAATCCCATTCAAATCACTTATTTTTTATTCTTTGGTATCTTGTTTATTTTATTATATTTATGGTCTTCTATTGCAATTTATTAATGAGAGACTGCTAACCGAATCTAGCTTTCAGAGTTTCGAGAAAACGACAGTCACCAACGAGAATGGAACCCTCATTCACAAACACATCGTGGAAAATCTGGCGGCCATGATGAAGAACAAGAAGCAGGCCGTAGAGAACATTGTCAACACTTCGGAAACATTTGCGATGCACCGGAAAAAAGATATAAATTGTACATTTGGCTACGATTACTTCAATACGAACAACATTAACGAAACGGAATTGAGCGATGAGGAGAACGAGCTGCTCCAACAAACGGCGGAAGAGTATGAGGAGATGTGGAAGTGCGATCACAGCAACTTTATGAACAACACATCGAAGAAAAAACATTGCGAGTTCAAAAGTTTTGTGCACAGGGAAAAGGAATTTTATACCAAGATGAGTATGGAGTACGATGACCATTTTAAGTGTTACGTTAATACGAACTTCAGCGCTGTAAGAGTGTCGCCTTCAGTGTTTTATAAGGAAACTGATGTCCTGAATGATATTAGGTGGTCTGAAGCTCTGGATAAGACTTTCAAGGAGAATTTCGCTGATGATCCTACTTTAACTTGGCAGTATTTCGGAAGTCCTAAAGGATTCATGAGGTTATTTCCAGCTGTTAAATGGTCTACAGAAAAGTATGATATGACGTACGACTTTAGGATAAGGTCTTGGTTTACGGAGGCTTTGACTTCGCCCAAGGATGTGGTAATCCTTTTGGATAACTCTGGATCAATGCAAGGGAAATGGAGATACATGGCAAGATACATAGCCAATGACATATTAGATACATTGTACGACAACGACTTTGTTAATATTTATTATTTTAACAACGACACTCATCCTTTGGTTAATTGCTTCGGGAACCAATTGGTGCAGGCCAACGAGGAAAATTTGAGGCTTTTGAGGGAGAGCCTCGGGGCGTACAAACCTAGATGGCCAGGGGATTTGGGTAAAGCTTTGGAAAGAGCTTTTAAGGTCCTTGAAAGATATCGGAGCAAAGGGGCAGCTACAAATTGTAATCAAGTCATTGTTATCATAACAGAAGGAGTTGATTACGACTATAAACCCGAATTATTTAAGATTTACAATAAGCACAGGAACATTAGAGTTTTTACTTATCAAATTGGGACGAATCTCCAAGATGAGGAGGTTTTGGAATGGATAGCTTGCGCAAACATGGGATATTACGTAAACATGACTGAGGACAAAGAGGCCCACGAGAAAGTATTGAAATACCTTGATGTAATGTCTAGACCAATCAACATGGCTGGGACCCAGAATAGAACTAAGGAGGTTTGGAGTGCACTTTATGTAGATTTGGCTGATAGGAGACTTACGAATTGGTTATGGGAGAAATACCAAGGCAATAAGCAGAGAGATGTTTATATCAAGTACGCCCATGAATTAGCTCAGAAGAAGGGCATACCTTTGAAGTGGTACGGTTGGCATTTCGCAAACCGGGAGGGTCATGTAAGCATTTTTGTTCAGTATTTTTCTCAGCGCACGTTAATGTTTAATTTTTAGCCATACGAAATGTACAGGGATCCGAGGAACCATACGTTCTTAACAACGATTTCCATGCCTGTGTATGATTTAAGACCTAACAAAACAAACTTGTTAGGAGTTGCAGCAGTTGATGTACCTAGAGATTATATCAAATCGTTTATTGCCCATTACAGGGTAAGCTTTTTAATTCTGAAATATAGTTACGAATTTTGAAATTACCTTCTATTCTTTATTGATTTAGGTTGGTGTGAACGGTTACGCTTTCATCATCACAAACAATGGCTACTTAATCCTCCACCCTGATCACAGGACAGAATTCAAAAATATTTTGAAACCTACTTTCAATAGAGTGGACATGGTTGAAGTTGAAATCATGGATGATGAAACGAAGCCGAGACTTTTCAATAGAAGCACCGTGGTGCTCCTCAGGGAGCTTATCCTGAACCAAACTTGGGGCACTCGCAATTTCAACGTGAGAACGCACATAGACAAAATGGTTGGTATAATCGAGCAAAATGTGGACAATACCCCATTGTAATTTATTCGTTTTAGAAACGGATTATTTTGAGTCAGCGCCATTACTTTTTTGGCCCAATTGGTCCTTTCAGTCTCGTTGTGGCCCTGCCAGCCGCCTACGGATTTTGGAACGTTCTCCACGACGACGAAAAGAATCGGTACAAGCTTGTGAACCTAACGTCTTTGTACAATGGTACAGACAATTGGTCCCTGCATCCCGAATGGCTCTATTGCAAAGATTATGGTATTAAATTGACTCACGATTCGGAAGAAGAGGAATTGTTGTTTTATATGAAGGGTTTAAAGAAGGATGATTTTAAGATCCCGAAAATTTGTGACGAGCAGTTGGTTGAGTCTTTCTTAGCGGATTTTCAGGTTACTGAATGGTTCGATGAAAAACTAACCAATGATATCGTGCGAAAAACCGACAGATTAGATGTGGTTACTGTGTTTATGGCTACTCACTCGGGGTTGACTCGGTGGCAGGATATTGCACCTTACATAGACAGGTAAGTTATATCCGATCTAATGTTATTCTTACATGTATATCATTGCAAAAGTTGAACAATTTTTGTCCAATAGCGGGAGTGACTTTAGTAAGAGGAAATACACTCAAGCCACGGACGAAGTTTGGTATAAGCGAGCTGCAGATGCCAACTATGAAACTGAAACTTTCATCTACGCGGTTCCTTTCCAGGATGGTGACGATGACAGTGATGAAAAGATCAAATGGAACATTGACGAAGTTTTGGTGACCGCCAGCAGCGCGCACTTCATTGAAGCGGGTATTAGAAAAGCTCCAGCTGCCGCCATGGGCTTTCAGTTTTTTTACAAGAAATTTCATAAAGTAGTAATGGAAAAGAAACCAAATCATACCCGTATCGCAGATTTCAAGCACGACATTCGCTTCTATGTTCTGGACAATAATGGATTTGTGATGGACAGAGCAGAAAACGGAGCTCATGCGGAACGCGCCAAAGAAGTCGGTAAGTTCTTTGGGGACATTCGAATGGACATCTTGAAAATGATGGTTGAAGATGGAATTTACAAGAGAGTAAGATTTTACGACTACCAAGCCATTTGCTACTTTGATCCAGTCGTGGAGTCCACCAGTTCAAGAAACTTCTCCTTTTTGAAGAATATACTCGAAATCTTTCAATGGACATTCTCCTGGGTCTTAGCCCTGGTTGGCCCAGTATTTGGACTCGACACCAGGAAAGAGATTCAGAATCAAACCCTTCAATTTTGCTTGAGGAGAATTGCTAAGAAAGTGCCGACACCTTGCGACCAAGACCGATACTTGTATACTTTCCCCCACTCCTTCCAAAATACCAACTTCATGGCGAGAATCAACCCTTTTTATTACACCGCCAAATTGGTGCCCCGAAGCAACTTGATACTTGTGGGCATAAATTTGCTCTACGAAGAGAACAAAGAAGTGGAGAAATTAACTCCAACCCCCAGGGGCCCAATTTATTATGGGGATGTAAATTTGCCTTGTTATATCGCGACGAAAAATAATTACACCCGGAGGAATTACATAACATGCAAGAAAAGGGATGAAAGAGAGTTGACTTTGAATAAGGAGAAGAAAAATTGCGGAGGGCAGGGAAAGATTAAAAAGTATCACGAATACATCAATAACGAACTGTAATAAATCAAATTTTGCTCCATTATTTGCAAATTGCTCACGAAGTGTTTCAAGCTGATTACAACGAAATTAAAACAATTAAATTAAAATAATTAAAAGATACTACTGCTTTAAATTGCTAAATTGTGATACAAAAAAATTGAATAAAATAATTGTAATTTTAAGAACTTATATGCATCATTAAATTAAAAGTTTCTAAATTTGTTTTCAATGTATCCTAACCAATTATCTGTTTACGAGATGTCCGGTTTTTATCACCGGCTTGCCCCACCACGCACTGTTCCCACAGCACACTTCGCTTTTTCGACGAAGCAATAACATCAACCAAATCAGTATATTGTACAGTTTTGTGTGTTGATTGCTATACGTTCATTCCAGAACTTGCATAGTCATTACTAAACTGTGTCTTCTTACATACAAGTTTTATCCCTTGCTTTTACTTACAAACTTATCTTTTACGGTAAAATACCGTACTTGCTTTAGTGAATTGTTTTCTCGCGCATTTAGTGTTTTGGTTTACACAACTTTAAATTGTTTGTCAGCGCAGTGTATTGTCGTTTCTTTTCATATTATTTTGTTTACTTTCCTTGTTTTATTGACGCAATGTCTGTAATCAAAAAGGCTCTAAGGGAACTTGTGACCCGAAGAAAGGTAACCGTGGCAATATGTGCAAAAAGAGAACTGTCTTCGAGCAACAATTTTGAAGTAAAATCCAGTTTTTCTGAGGTCGACATACCCAGAGTGCCGGTGGATCAGTTGGTCTTCAAACATGCCCACAAATGGGGCCATAAAATCGCCGTGGTAAGTTATTTATGGGATACAAAGATTTTCTTGTTTACAGAAGTATCTCAATGATAACGTTTAAGCAAGTGCTAGAGATAAGATATTTTTGTGTTTAGCGCAAAAAGTCAATAAACTCTCCTTCGTCCGAGGAGACAAACCTAGCTAAAAGGTTTTAAGTTGATATGCATGCGAGTACGTCATTGAAACCAGTAGATCTACACTTCAAAACATACCTTCATGAATTATTCATAGACTGGTGTTGAAAGTGGAATGTGTATATAAACAAAATTCTTATATTGAATGGATGATTTGCATTGATTGGTTTTATTTATTCCAATTTATTAATTATTGCTTTTTTGGTTGCAATATTTATTATCATTATTATTGACATGTTTGTTCTTTAATACTTAAAGGAATGCGGAGTATCAGGTCGAAAGTACACCTACGATGAACTTCGCAAATACATAGAGAACTTCAATAAGGCCCTTAGGAAAAAGTTCAAGCTTCAAAAGGATGATGTTGTGGCCATAATGATGCCCAACGTACCAGAATATCCGATAGCCTCCTTTGGTATTCTGCAGGCCGGATTAATTGTAACCCCTATTAATCCTATTTACACTGAAGGTAATTTAAGTTTGAAAAAGAAACGTTATTGTTGTCGTTGTTGTTAGGGTACACAATAATAAAATACTAGAGAAGTAAGATGTTTATTTCCAAGTGTTTACTTTTTAGATGTGAGTCTATCTACCGGCCAAAGTACATTAGATAACTTTATCTTTTCAATTTTTAGTGCTTTTTTTCACTTGGTCGTAAGTTAATAAATAATTTAGTATTAACAAATTCATGTAAAATAAAAACAAAACACAATTAATGACTTTCATTATTTTGCATCTATTAATACAGTTTATTTATATTTTCTAGAGGAAATAGCTCGTCAATTAGCGGACTCAAAGGCCAAACTTATAGTGACCTTGAACAGTTTTGCAAAGCCCGCCCGGGCTGCCATCTTGCGGGCAAGAAAGAACATTCCCATTGTTGGAGTGTTAACTCAGGTGAGATAACAGAATTTTTGTGCCTATGTAAATACGTGGAGTTATTTATTAAATTGTTATTTACATTTTAACAAATATTATTAACTAATACCTGCTTGTAGAGAGGGGAATCCTTGGAAGAAGGAGTAATTGATTTCAAAGAACTCGTCTCAACCAGGTATGACATCGCTGATGTCACTGACCGAAATTTGGACAATCTTGTCCTTCTGCCCTACTCCAGTGGTACCACTGGGTTACCCAAAGGCGTCGAATTGACCAACCAAAACCTCTGCGCTAACGTCATGCAATGCACATCCCCGGAAATAGCTCTATTTGATTATGCTGAAGGAGAATACCAAGAAGTTACCCCTGCGGTGCTCCCAATGTTTCACATCTATGGCACGGAAAGCCTTTTTTGGTTCCTTCATTTTGGAACTAAAGTGATTACCTTACCTAGGTTTACGCCTGAACTATACGCCTCAACCCTTATAAACCACAAACCTCGTTCTCTCTTTGTAGTGCCGCCAATAGTCATATTCCTAACGGTTTTCCCAGCGATTACTTCAAAGCATTTGGAATCAGTTGATTACATTAACTCAGGGGCGGCTCCTTTGGGGGCCTTAGACGAAGAAAAGGTGAAAATTAAGGCGAATAAAGACATACAAATTTTGCAAGGATACGGGTTGTCGGAGAGTCCTGTCGTGACAGTAACGCCGGCAAACAAAGGTAATAAAACTCCGGGAGCTGTAGGGGAACCCCTCTCGAACACAACAGTTAAAATTGTGGCCATAGATGACGCCAGTGAGACTCCATTAGGTCCTAACCAAACGGGTGAACTTTATGTGAAAGGACCGCAGGTCATGAAAGGTTATTACAACAATCCTGACGCTACGCAAAATTCGTTTTCTGAAGGATGGTTCAAAACTGGGGATTTAGGATATTATAACGAAGGCAGAAAGTTCTTCGTAACGGATCGTATAAAGGAGTTGATCAAAGTAAAAGGTTTCCAGGTCCCTCCAGCAGAATTGGAAGAAATTATAAGGGATTTTAAAGGAGTAGGGGATGCTTGCGTGATCGGGGTGCCGCACGAATTCTTCGGTGAAGTCCCTAGGGCGTATGTAGTTGCCAAAAAGGATCAAAATGTGAACACTGAGAAATTGGGAGAATATGTTGCTAGTAAGGTAGCCTCTTATAAGAAATTGGATGGAGGCATCGCTGTAGTCGATGCTATTCCGAAAAATGCCTCGGGTAAACTTTTGAGACGCCAAGTGAAGCAAATGTATTTAGATGAACAAACCAAATAGATATATTAAATTGCGAATTAATATTGATTATTTTAGGTGTATGCGTGTATGTGCGTGAGTGTACATATTTTTGTATTTTATAATAATAATTAATAATTACTTTTTAAAAGGTGAACTTTGTAATATAAAAACAGTTGTAACTATTTTTATATTGAGTAAAGTTCAGTAAGAAATATAAGTAAGAAATATGTCTTAAATACATTTTTTATTACTGCACTCTGCCTTGGGTGTTTGAATTACCCTCCTGTAAAACCGATTGGCAATACTGTACCAAGCCTGCGCATGGAGGACAATTTAGGACTACCTGTGATGCGCGTGAACTTATCACATTTGAAGTAAAAAAAACCGTTCAGCCATGAGCTAAGGTCCTTTGGCGTTTCATTTTCAATAATTTTCTCACCAAAATCAAACGTCAAAATAACTGAAATTCCGTTTTAACATATAAGAAATTAAATAATGCCTTGAAGACATTATAGCGCAAACACAACGAATAAGGTTGGTATCTTTGAATATTTGTACACTAGGACGCTCAGCCATATCAATTTCATCTTCGATTATTCCTAAATATGTAAAATTACCCCGGTAAAATTGGCCCCCTTTTAATTCTTCATTGATTTAGATTTATTTTATAAGTTCGCTTTATTACTCCTTAGCAGACCCATTTTTAAAATGCCTTAACCAATTTGGACCTTTGGTTTGTTAATTTGACACCTGTCAGGGGACCCTAACCTACGACCACTTACTTTGACGTTTGTTGGTCAAGTCAAGGTTCCCTTGTGGTAAGTTAGAAAATTGATTCGATTCGTAACCAGCACTAATTCATAATTCACGTAGTTTAAACTTACTCGTACATGTTCTAAAATAGATGCCAGTTACAGGTTAATCAATTTGTGAAACGTGCACTTTGTAGATTCCAAACTTTTTGTTTTATAGATGGCAGATTTAATAGACATGACATCCGTTTACAACAACACCCCAACATATCCGCCGACAGTCGGCTGGAACTACGCCATGCGCAGGAACATGCAGGAAATAATCCCAGGTGTGTTTCTGGGGCCTTATTCTTCCGCCTTAAAGACATGCCGAAATAACCTACTGAGCCAAGGCATAACTCATATTATTTGTGTGAGGCGTGACATTGAAGCTAACGTTATCAAACCGCAGTTCTCGGACCCAGTCTTCAAATATCTGACCCTGGAGATCGCAGATGTAGCCACAGAAAGCATCATTCGGCATTTCACTCCAGTTCGGCAATTCATCGACGATGCTCTCTCAAAAAATGCCAAAGTTTTGGTGCATGGCAACAGTGGGAACTCAAGGAGCGCCACCCTGGTTTTGGCTTACATTATGGAGAAGTTTAATCTTACTTGCAAGTGAGTAATCAGAGTTAAATGTGAACAACAATGAATGAATTAGTAGTACTGCAGGCATTAAGTAACATTATTATCACTGCAACTAATCATTATTAATTCTTATTATCATTATTACCTTGTCATCACTATTATTAATCATTCATGTTATCATTTTGTGTTTATTTCATTTAATTTATAACACTGCAGTATTGATAGTTCAACAGTTTAAATATAGGTGACCCCACAATGGAATGAATTTACATCACTTGCATTTGATTCTGATAGTCTTGAAGGCATGTCTATTTTTTAGTTTCAATCCCACTTCTGATTTAAGGATATATAATGTTTGAAGTCCAGTCCGTTGACTTGATATTTGTCAAGTTGGCGAGGTTAAATATGGCTGGATATAATAACAATTAATAGAAGTATTATAAATCTTATTCATTAGGGTGCGCGTATAGTGCATACTTGTCAATCCTTGTTACTTGTCGGCAGTCTTATAGTTTGTTTATATGTTTGTTTAGCGAAAGTTGGCCAGTCTAAAGAATGTTGGTTATGTACCTCATTTATTATAAGTGATATAACCAAAATTGATAATTCTTATGGTAAAAATAGTCGAAAATCAATGTCACTCTAATAAATAGTTAAAACCCAGCTAATCAACCAAGTCGCCAATGAAGCTCCACGTTAGCATCCAGATGAGCGTTTGGCAAAAAAAATAAACGACAGATTGGCACTAATCAAAACATTAAAAACAGTGGCATGGTTTAGCGTTGACTATTTTATCAATAATATGTATTTTGGCGGGTTTCTTGTCCTCTATGACTTTTTCCTTTTGTCAAATTTCAATTTGAACATATACATTTTATTAAGAAGTAATTTGTACAACCAGATGAAACCACGGAAATTATTTTACGAACGCTTATGTGTTGTGCAAAATTGACTTACTCATGTCAAAGCGATTATTTTTGCCTTATCGAACCTTCTATGATTGTTTATTGTATTCGCAAGTAGCAACATATGGTTGCAGTAGAGATTCCATTATCTGACCATTAATTAACCAGAATGTCGTTTATCTCAACATATTTTTCAAATTTTCTGATATGTTTTCTTGACCTTCCATTTATTTTTCATATATTTAAATCTTGGGGATTTGGTTCCAATAATACACCTTTAAACCTTCATAAGTTTCACAGTATATGAAAGATATTTTTCAGTTGTTATACTTATAACGCGCAACCACATTTACAATGAATCACTATAAAATTTGAATATAATATGTACAGGTGTATAGTACACAAATTTTTAAATGTATAATTGTTAATAAAAATGAACATGTCAATATACCTTATTGTACTCGATATTCAAACTGTAAAAGATGTATGCCCATTACTTATTTTTCTAACAGATCAATAATAGAAATCAATAAGGTGTTTTATCTGTGTAATCACCGATAATCACAAACTAGCTACCCAATCAGAGGCTCTCGTAGTATGAGATACAACATAATCTGAAGAATTCATTAATTCAAACTACCGTTTATCCCAACTATTTCGAATAGTCAACACTTCTATATTTTCTCTTAGGGTGTGAAGATAATGTTACTAATTTTAATTTAGCAAATAAAATTAATCTAAATATTCATAGCATTCCACACATTATTTATAACTAATCAGATTAATTGTTATTATTATCATTATTAGGCTTGTCATTATCATTAATAGGATAATTGTCATCATTACTATGATTATAATTATTAATCATTCTTCTTATCTGATTATGTTTTGTTTCAATAAATTTATAACACTGCAGCACTGGTAGTTCAACAGTTTTACCATAGAGGGCGCCACATTGCACTACATTTACATCACTTGTATCTGATTTTGATGGTCTTGAAGGCATGTCTGATTTTTAAGTAGAATCTTACCTGATTCAGCGTTATATGTAATTTTTGAAGTCCAGTCCGCCGACTTGACCCCTGTTAAGTTGGCGAGGTTAAATATGGCTGGATATAAAAACAATTAACAGAATTTATTATAAATCTTATTCATTGGTTAAGATTTTGTGGTCACTGCACATCAGAAAGTAAACTAAACTGTTTGTTTGGAAATTGGTACACACGCATTCTGGAGATTTGAAATCGGATAGTCTGTACGAGTTTCGTTCACTGAATCGTACAACTAGAATCACTTAGGCCACATCCACGCTGATAGATGCCTTACTTAGTTCTTAGATGCCTAGCATCTTATGGCGTTTGTTTATTACTTCCTAAAAGCTAGTGAGGGACTTGGCATGTAGGGAAGTCAATCAAACATTGTAAAATATATGCAACTGGACGCACTGCGCACTCAACACCTTTGCTAGTCGCCTAGTGATCAACGAAATAAACAAACATGTTGGTTTTTCATCACAAGGCACAAGTCATTGTGTACCCTAGCAGGAAATCAGATGGATGTCGCTAAGTGACTAGCAAAGGCTTTGAGCGGGCAGTACGTCCACGAACAAATGCCATAAGGCGCAAGGCACTGAGGTACTTAGTAAGGCGACTATCAGTGCCGACGTGGCCTTAGGTGTGCGTACTCACATTTAACCTTCATACTAATAAATATCCAACTAAACTATTAACTTTAAACTACTTGAAGAATAAAGAAAATACACAATTTTTAATTTATTTTCATTTGTAAAATAAGTAAATAGGAATTTAACATGTTCCTATTGTGGCAGGCATACATACTGAATGTGTAACGGTTAAACGTGAGAATTTTACAAATTAAGTCGTTCGTGTGACTTCAATATTTTATGGTTCGGGTGTTCTATCGTAGTCTGGTCGATGTGAGAGCCCATAAAAGCGATTTTTACCTAAATACAGAAACTCATATGTCTTCTTTGCTAAGAAAAAAATCACCTTACAATTCACAAATTATTATATTGTGTTTCATGATGTAGATAAAAATAATAATGTAAACTGGTAAATATTACTTATTTTTCTAATAGATCAATCAGAGAAATTAGCAAAGTGTTTTATCAGTGTAATCACTGATAATCACAAACTAGCTAATCAATCAGAGGCTCTCATAGTATGAGATGCAAAGTAATCTGAAAAATTCATTCATCTGAATAATCCTTGGTGCCAATTATTTCTGTTAATCGACGCTCTACTATATTTTCTCTTAGGGTGTTGGGATAATGTTACGAATTTTAATTTAGCAAAAAAAATTATATAAAATTAATCTAAATATACATACCTTCTTCCCACACACTACTAACTAAGCCGTTGAATAAACGTTGTACAAGGATTAAACTAATGACATCTTAGTTTTCTTTGCATTTGAGTGAAAATAACCATTGCCTGTTTACTCGATTAGGTTTGACTACTAACTAAATTAATGAGACTTTCAATGTTTATAACTAAAGATTTCTTTATAGGTTTTATGTTTCTTTTGCGATAAAGGTTATATTTTTTAAATTTGTTCTATTTTTTATTGTTTTTCATATATTTAAATCTTGGGGATTTGGGTCCAATAATACGCCTTTAAACCTTCATAATTACTATTTTATTCAATAGTAAAACCGGCACCATGCCCTCTCTGAATACAAGAGTTAAAATATAAGAAAAATATAATTTAATTAAGTACGTCGTAATCCTTTAGTATAATGTAGCACGTAAGAAATTCCAAATATTTATAATGTAGTTAATTAAAAACTTTTAAACATAAAGAAGAGGCTCGAAACAACCAGACAATAAGGCAACTCAATTTCATTATAGTAGAATCATTGGACCAAATTCCAGAGATAAAATGAGCAAACTTTAAGTACTATTTTATTTCAACGCTTCGCTACATTGTTATTGGGCTTTTTCAAGATTTTTTTAATTAAAAATGTTTAACAATGCTGACATACTCAAACACATTATAATTATTTTATATTTTTCTAAATAATCTTTTATAAAAATATCTTTGTTCTATCCTTACTCTACATGTTTACTTGTCTAGTGTAAAGTGCGCAAGGATAGAACAAAGAAATTTTTATAAAAGATTATTTAGAACAATGTTTAATAATTTCAATGTGTTTGTGTATGTGATGTATGTTAACCATTTGAAGACGTACGACATTGATTGCGTTTCATTTAAGATTTAGGTACAGGTGTCAGTATCTTCGAAAGGAAATTATTACCTTGAAATCCTTCGGCATTCAGTCTTCCTTGGCCGGCCAAAGGTGAAGTAATGTTGATCTTTCTGGTGCAAAGGGTTACAGCTCGAGTATGTATATATGGAAGGTAATGTGGATGTTGCACACGCATGAAAATTATCAAACCGAACGATAAAACTAAAGAATCCACGAGAACTATTTTTATAGTGGATACGCCACAAGAGTTTCCGAACGACTCTCGTCTTTTCCACAGTTCACAACCATAGCTCTCACAAAAAATGCGTATACTTGGTTGCCTGAACATCATTTTTAATTAAAAAATCTTGAAAAAGCCCAATAACAATGTTACGAAACGTCGAAATAGAATGGTAATTATGAAATTTAAGGCGTATTATTGGACAAAAATCCAAAAAATTTAAATACAGTGAAACTTGCGATAGGCGGAACGTCACGGGAACGACATAAAATTCCGTTCCAGACAGGTTTTCCGTCGTAGACAGATATATTTAAAATTCTTAAATAGAAACTACAGGACCAATATTTTATAATAATTCTGTCTACCACAGGTTTCCGTCTTATTGATATTCCGCGGCTCGCAAGTTTCACTGAATATGAAAGATATTTTTCAATTGTGATACTTATAACGTGCAACCACATTTACAATGAATCACTATAAAATTGCAATATAATACGTACAGGTGCATAGTACACAAATTTTTAAGTGTATAATTGTTAATAAAAATTAACATATACAATATAACTTAGGTATTGGATATTCAAACTGTAAAAGATGTATGCACATTACTTATTTTTCTAACAGATCAATAATAGAAATAATAGTATCAGTATAATCACCGATAATTACAAACTAGCTAACCAATCAGAGACTCTCATAGTATGAAATGCAAAGTAATCTGAAGAATTCATTAATTCAAACTACCCTTTGTCCCAATTATTTCAGATAATCAACACTACTATATTTTCTCTTAGGGTGTGAAGATAATGTTGCTAATTTTAATTTAGCATATAAAATTAATCTAAATATTCATAGCATTCCACACATTATTTATAACTAATCAGATTAATTGTTATTATTATCATTATTAGGCTTGTCATTATCATTAATAGGATAATTGTCATCATTACTATGATTATAATTATTAATCATTCTTCTTATATGATTATGTTTTGTTTCAATAAATTTATAACACTGCAGCGCTGGTAGTTCAACAGTTTGACCATAGAGGGCGCCACATTGCACTACATTTACATCACTTGTATCTGATTCTGATGGTCTTGAAGGCATGTCTGATTTTTAAGTTGAATCTTACCTGATTCAAGGTTATATGTAATTTTTGAAGTCCAGTCCGCCGACTTGATCCGTGTTAAGTTGGCGAGGTTACATATGGCTGGATATAAAAACAATTAACAGAATTTATTATAAATCTTATTCATCGGTTAAGATTTTGTGGTCACTGCACATCAGAAAGTAAACTAAACTGTTTGTTTGGAAATTGGTACTCACGCACTCTGGAGATTTGAAATCGGAGAGTCTGTACGAGTTTCGTTCACTGAATCGGACAACTAGAATCACTTAGGCCACATCCACACAGATAGATGCCTTACTTAGTGCCTAGATGCCAAGCATCTTATGGCGTTTGTTTATTACTTCCTAAAAGCTAGTGAGGCACTTGGCGTGTAGGGAAGTGAATCAAACGTAGAATATATGCAGTGGACGCACTGCGCGCTCAACGCCTTTGCTAGTCGCCTAGTGATCAGCGAAATAAACAAACATGTTGGTTTTTCATCACAAGGCACAAGTCATTCTGTACCCTAGCAGGAAATCAGATGGATGTCGCTAAGTGACTAGCAAAGGCTTTGAGCGGGCAGTACGTCAACGAACAAATGCCATAAGGCGCGAGGCATCTAGGCACTTAGTAAGGCGTCTATCAGTGCTGATGTGGCTTTAGGTGTGCGTACTCACATTTAACCTTCATACTAATAAATATCCAACTAAACTATTAACCGTGACCCTTAAACTACTTGAAGAATAAAGAAAATACACAAATCTTAATTTATTTTCATTTGTAAAATAAGTAAATAGGAATTTAACATGTTCCTATAGTGGCATACATACTGAACGTGTAATGGTTAAACGTGAAAATTTTACAAATTAAGTCGTTCGTGTGACTCAATATTTTAGGGTTCGGGTGTTCTATCGTAGTCTGGTCGATGTGAGAGCCCATAAAAGCGTATTTTACCTAAATACAGAAACTACATATGTTTTCTTTGCTAAGAAAATATCACCTTACAATTCACAAATTATTACATTGTGTTTCATGATGTAGATAAAAATAATAATGTAAACTGGTAAATATTACTTATTTTTCTAATAGATCAATCAGAGAAATTAACAAAGTGTTTTATCAGTGTAATCACTGATAATCACAAATCAGCTAATCAATTAGAGGCTCTCATAGTATGAGATGCAAAGTAATCTGAAAAATTCATTCATCTGAACAATCCTTGGTTCCAATTATTTCTGATAATCGACGCTCTACTATATTTTCTCTTAGGGTGTTGGGATAATGTTACGAATTTTAATTTAGCAAAAAAAATTATATAAAATTAATCTAAATATACATACCTTCTTCCCACACACTACTAACTAAGCTGTTGAATAAAAGTTGTACAAGGATTAAACTAATGACATCTTAGTTTTCTTTGCATTTGAGTGAAAATAATCATTGCCCGTTTACTCGATTAGGTTTGACTACTAACTAAATTAAGGAGACTTTCAATGTTTATAACTAAAGATTTCTTTATAGGTTTTATGTTTCTTTTTCGATAAAGGTTATATTTTTTAAATTTGTTCTATTTTTTATTGTTTTTCATATATTTAAATCTTGGGGATTTGGGTCCAATAGTACGCCTTTAAACCTTCATAATTACTATTTTATTCTATAGTAAAACCGGCACCATGCCCTCTCTGAATACAAGAGTTAAAATAAAAGAAAAATATAATTTAATTAAGTATGTCGTAATCCTTTAGTATAATGTAGCACGTAAGAAATTCCAAATATTTATAATGTAGTTAATTAAAAAATTTCAAACATAAAGAAGAGGCTCGAAACATCCAGACAATAAGGCAACTTAATTTCATTATAGTAGAATCATTTCACCAAATTCCAGAGATAAAGTAAACAAATTTTAAGTACTATTTTATTTCAACGTTTCGCTACATTGTTATTGGGCTTTTTCAAGATTTTGTTAGTTAAAAATGTTTAACATGGCTCACATACTCAAACACATTATAATTATTTTATATTTTTCAAAATAATCTTTTATAAAAATTTCATTGTTCTATCCTTACTCTACATGTTTACTTGTCTAGTATAAAGTGCGCAAGGATAGAACAAAGAAATTAAATTTTTATAAAAGATTATTTAGAAAAATGTTTAATAATTTTAATTTGTTTGTGTATGTGATGTATGTTAACCATTTTTAATTATAAAATCATGAAAAAGCCCAATAACAATGTTACGAAACATCGAAATAGAATGGTAATTATGAAGATTTAAGGTGTATTATTGGACAAAAATCCAAAGAATTTAAATACTTGCGATAGGCGAAGCGTCACGGGAACGACATAAAATTCCGTTCCGGAGAGGTTTTCCGTCGTAGACAGATATATTTAAAATTCTTAAATAGAAACTACAGGACCAATATTTTATAATAATTCTGTCTACCACAGGTTTCCGTCTTATTGAGATTCCGCGGCTCGCAAGTTTCACTGTATATGAAAGATATTTTTCAATTGTGATTCTTATAACGTGCAACCACATTTATAATGAATCACTATAAAATTGCAATATAATACATACAGGTGCATAGTACACAAATTTTTAAGTGTATAATTGTTACTAAAAATTAACATATACAATATAACTTATGTATTGGATATTCAAACTGTAAAAGATGTATGCACATTTTTTATTTTTCTAACAGATCAATAATAGAAATCAGTATCAGTATAATCATCGATAATCACAAACTAGCTAACCAACCAGAGACTCTAATAGTATGAAATGCAAAGTAATCTGAAGAATTCATTAATTCAAACTACCCTTTGTCCCAATTATTTCGGCTAATCAACACTACTATATTTTCTCTTAGGGTGTGAAGATAATGTTACTAATTTTAATTTATCATGTAAAATTAATCTAAATATTCATAGCATTCCACACACTATTTATAACTAATCATTACTAATTGTTATTATTATCATTATTGTCCTTGTCATTATCATTAATAGGATTATTGTCATCATTATTATGATTATAATTATTAATCATTCTTCTTATCTGATTATGTTTTGTTTCAATAAATTTATAACACTGCAGCACTGGGAGTTCAACAGTTTGACCATAGAGGGCACCACAGTGCACTATATTTCCATCACTTGTATCTGATTCTGATGGTCTTGAAGGCATGTCTTATTTTTAAGTTGAATCATTCCTGATTCAAGGATACAATAATTTTTGAAGTCCAGTCCGCTGACTTGATATGTGTCAAGTTGGCGAGGTCAAATATGGCTGGATATAAAAACAATTAATTGAAGTTATTATAAATCTTATTCATTGGTTATGATTCTGTGGTTGCTGCACATCAGATATTAAACTATTCGCGCAGACCAAATAAACTAAACTGTTTGGTTGAAAATTGGTACAGATGCACTCTGAAGATTTGAAATCGGATAGTCTGTACGAGTTTTGTTCATTGAATCGGGGACAACTAGAATCACTTATTTATGTGCAGTCACATTTACCCTTCATACTAATAAATATCTAAATATACTATTAACCGTGGCCCTTAAACTACTTGAAGAATAAAGAAAATACACAATTCTTAATTTATTTTCACTTGCAAAATAAATAAATAGGAATTTAACATGTTCCCATAGCGGTAGCCATGATACATATTGAAAGTGTAAGGATTAAATGTGAGAATTTAACAAATTAAGTCTTTCATGTAACTTCAATATTTTATGGTTCGGTTTTCTACTGTAGGCTGGTCGATATGAGTGATATTTCCCTAAATAAAATATATCATATGATCTTTTCTAAGAACAAATCACCTTACAATTCCCAAATTATTACATTGTGTTGTAGATAAAAATACAAAAGATCTTTATCTGTAAAGTAAACTGTTAAATATTACTGATGTTGATTTACTCATGTCAAAGAGACTTATTTTGCCTTATCAAACCTATGGTTAGTTTATTGTGATCGCAAGTAGCAACATATGGTTACAGTAGAGCTTCCATTATCTGACCCTCGATTAACAAGAAGGTCACTTATTTGAAGATATTTTTCAATTTTTCCCTTTAGGTTTTCTTGACCCTCCACTTTATTTGTTTTTTTTGTTTTTCATATATTTAAATCTTCGGGATTTCGGTCCAATAGTACGCCTTTAAACCTTCATAATTACTATTTTATTCTGTAGTAAAACCGGCACCATGCCCTCTCCGAATACAAGAGTTAAAATAGAAGAAAAATATGTAATTTAATTAAGTACGTCGTAATCCTTTAGTATAATGTAGCACATAAGAAATTTCAGATATTTAGAATGTAGTTAAATAAAAAATTTCAAACGTGAAGAAGAGACTCGAAACGTCCGGACAATAAGGCAACTTAATTTCGTTATAGTAATATCATTGGACCAAATTCCAGAGATATAATGAACAAACTTTAAGTACTATTTTATTTTAACGTTTCGCTATATTGTTATTGAGCTTTTTCAAGATTTTTCTAATTAAAAATGTTTCACATGGCTCACATACACAAACACATTATAATTATTTTACATTTTTCTAAAAAATCTTTTATAAAAATTTTTTTGTTCTATACTTACTCTACATGTTTACTTGTCTAGTATAAAGTGTGCAAGGATAGAACAAAGAAATTTTTATAAAAGATTTTTTAGAAAAATGTAAAATAATTTTAATGTGTTTGTGTATGTGATCTATGTTAAACATTTTTAATTAAAAAATCTTGAAAAAGCCCAATAACAATTTTGCGAAACATTGAAATAAAATAGTAATTATGAAGATTTAAAGGCGTATTATTGGACCCAAAGTCCCAAGATTCAAATACCGTGAAACTTGAAGTAGGTGGAACGTCACGGGAACGACATAAAATTCCATTCCAGACAGTTTTTCCGTCATAGATAAATATTTAAAAAATTTTTCAAATAGTTTCACTGTATATGAAAGATATTTTTCAGCAAAATATAATCATAAAATTAATCTAAATATTCATAACTTTCCGTACATTATTTATAACTAATCATTATTAATTGTTATTATTATCATTATAACTATTAATCATTCTTCTTATCAGATTGTGTTTTGTTCCAACACATTTATAACACTGCAGCACTGGTAGTTCAACATTTTGACCATAGAGGGCGTCACAGTGCACTACATTTACATCGCTTGCATCTGATTCTGATAGTCTTGAAGACATGTCTGATTTCTTTTAGCTGAATCTCAAATGATTCAAAAATATATGTCAAAATTTTTGAAGTCCAGTCTGCTGACTTGATACTTGTCAAGTTGGCGAGATTAAATACGGCTGGATATAAAAAAATTAATAGTATAAGTTATTATAAATTTTATTCATTCGTTAAGATTTTGTGCTCACTGCACATCAGAGACTAAACTATTCGCGTAGACAAAGTAAACTAAACTGTTTGGAAATTGGTACACACGCACTCTGGAGATTTGAAATCGGATAGTCTGTACGGGTTTTGTTTACTGAATCGGACAACTAGAATCACTTAGGTGTGCGCATTCACATTTACCCTTCATACTAGTAAATATCCAAATAAACTGCCTAGTAGCACCTTTTTCATTCAAATATGTGTTTCTTATGATAAAACTGCAGATTGGATTTTTGTTTAGTACTTAGTGCCTGTAATATTGGATTTAGAAAGAATTTATGTCATTTCTCAAAATATTTTTTTACAGGGAAGCATACAAGTTTGTGAAGGACCGCCGGGCCTGCATTAAACCTAACGAGGGCTTTATTGCTCAGCTGGCTGAGTATGAGCCGATTTACCGAGCAAGGCAACTACTTGAGCAAGGCGGTTCGTCCTGTGAAACTCATAGGAAGAAGCGAAAATCTGAGCACCTTGCCGAAATGGTGGATGTCGACTTGATCCAACCCCCTCCGAGTCCGATTTCTGACAATAACAACCTTAGCGAGCACGATCAAGTGAGCCAGGGAATCCATGACATTTCCAACCATTTGCACCGACTGTGGTCACTCAAAAGTGTCTAAGGGCATCACTTACCATTATTCGAACTTTACGACAAGAACTTCAGGAAGTTAACCTTGTCTATTGTTTTGTTATGTTTTTGTTATTTTTTGTTTCATTGAAAGATCTGCTAATTGAATATACATTTAATATAAATATTTTTGTACATAGTACGTACGTTCACATTACATATTACAACATATACTGTTGTATTTCATACGATATTAATTTAGGTACAGGCTCTATACTAGATATGAGTATGTACCAAATATAATGTCATTTAATATTTGATTTTACATTAAATTTGAATTTGCAGGAAATGTATATTTGCACTTATATACAATTAAAATTTTCTGCAAGTTTTTATTTTTTCATACTTGGATTGCTGAATTAATTTGTACATGGTTTGATTTTCTGCAAAGTATAACTTTAATCCAGTTTCAATTTTATACAAAAGTCGATTTTGTATTTGATACTATTCTGTACTTTTGAGCAAAACAAATGTGCCATATTACTACTATACACTTGAACTTAAAAAATTGAAATTAAATTTGTACATACTATTGTTGTACTAGTCAGGAAAACGATGAATGTTGCATTTTATTTAGATAATTGATGTAGTTGTATATTACTTTAGTTCCATAGTTTTGTCAAAATCAAAGGATGAAAAACTAAGTAAGAAACGGAGTGCCTCTGCTGTTTAATGTAATCACATTGAAAAAATTACACAATACTATATTTTTGTACTTTTTTATAATAAAAAAAATATAAGAAGTGTTTTGTTCCGTGTAAAAAAACATTTGTTATCATATATAAATATACATATTACGATACTATTGTAAATATTACTGTTTAGGTGCATAATGATATTAATTGATTATTGTGTAATAAAATAAATTCATAGATATAATTTTCAAAAAATTTTTCTTTATTGATTGTCCACAGAGGTCATAGTTAAGGTACACAAGCCTTCAGTTATTAATGTTTTCTTCAGAACCAACCAGAGGACGCATAGACCGTGGTATAGATTAATTCTCGCGAAAACTCATAGAGGGCATTTACACTCTATAGCCAAATCTACAATATCTCTTCTCTGGTCACTCGGCGTACCCGCATGTAGAGAGCAGCACCATTATTAACAGAATTTTATCCTTCTTTTTACGCGAATTTACTGATTTGTTCGATATTTTTACTATTTCACATATGGGTAAATTGAGTTAATTTTTTAAATTCATTCGAAATATTCACCTAGCAGCGTTTGGGAAAGAACATTTTGGTTGGACGAAACATGAATAAAATGTACTATAAGAATTGGCTACACTCCAAACAGTTTAAGTACTTTCATAAAAGTTAGATACTAGGTTGAACCAATTTTTGAAATTCAGCCCTATCGTCCTAGAAAGAAGGTTTTCTTTGGTCGAGTGTAATGCAAACACAACGGGAATTCGAACATGAATTCGCCCTTTTCAGGAGTCTTTAGAACTCCAACAATAAAGTTTATCAAGTTTTATGGACGCCGATCTAGATGTAGATTCGCCGTTTCTTTGTATAGGAAAGTACGTATTAAGACATAATTTTCATCGTTAATTAGAGGGTTGAGTAAATCATTAAAAAATAAAGAGAGCAAAGCAGGGGCTACATTAATAGTTCCGCCACACGCAAAAAGATTATAAAATCTTATTAGCTACTGCGGGTTTAGTATGTTGGGAAACCGTGCCGTGGATTTATTGAAACGGAAAAATCGCGTCAGATCAACATACATCACGTAGATCAGACGTAACATTTGCCAATAAGGGTTAAAATTAAACATAAAGCATTCTCGTGTCGACTTTATTGTTTTGAAAGAATTCCGTCTTAGTTTTAAAGGAACGTGAAAGTTGGGGGTGATTGCGAAAAGTAGCGGCTTAAAACTGGCGTGCGGTTTCAGGGAAACAATTTAATTAAAATAAAATCACATTAAATCCGGCGACGTTTTCAGGGCTCCAAAAATCTTCCAATTAACCTGGACGACATTTCATTACCGAGAGCTAAAAGTATTATTAATTATGAATAAGAATTATAATGCGGAGTCAAGGTCACCGTCGGCTTATTTGAAATATGAGCAAGGAACAATGAGCCGCGTATTAAATAATAAATTCCACTAATAAAGTCCTCATTTCGGGCCACTTTCCGCTTCCTTTTAGAGTGCAAAGTTATGTTTTCGAATTACATTTCATTAATTGCTTTCCCTGATATCCATTTGCCGTGCTTTTTAGAAATTTTAAGACATTAAGAAGACATTTCTAGCGAACATTTCAACTTGCTTAATTTAATTTACGTAACTATTTGCTTATTAAAATTTAATATGACTATTTTAGCTGGTTTTAATTTAACGCTGCGATCTATGAGCGTATTGCCAATAGACGATGTAAGGGGGCGCATTTATCGCTCACACCGTTGACACAAAAGCAACACCATCTTTTGAGGTAGTATTGAAGTAAGTTCTCAATTCTAGATTTCTGCGGGGAGTAACTGTTTCCTTTGCTTGTTTACAAGGTCACAACCCAACTCGTTTCTGAATACAGTGCAACCTCGTCAAGTCGGCCCCCGTTATGTCGAATCTCCGCGTAATCCGGATCAGTTCAGGTCAGCGGGCATACTATCCTACTCAGGAAGGTTGAGGCACAGGCTGAGGTTTCTACCCTAACGCCATCTGGGACAAAACCGTTGAACTGTTGCGACTAGCGCGAATTA
>JAWQRP010000269.1:0-33253 GCA_033557875.1 Quadriops clusia
CAACGACTGGTCAGGTACTGCCGTGAGCGCCCTTTCAGCTACGCTGCATTCTTGTATTGGAACGACTCTATGTTCAGTGCCAGATTTGTGACATTTAATAATCAACTGATAGTACGTTAATATCTAGCATATGTTTACATCTACATACATCATGTAATCAAAATCGAACAACTGTTTTATTTTTGTGCCTATTTGCATATATAGCTGAATAGAAACAATAGTAGGTATTATCCTTTGGAACTTTGTACCAATATAGGTATAGACATTGAAGTGACGAAATGTGAAAATATTCAATTTTTATGTATTAATTAAATCTCTGTATTCATTCGCATTTTAAAATAAAATGTGGCTTTTCATTTCGCAATTGTGTTAAATTTGTATGTCGAACAAAAATACAAGTTTTCGTGCCAGGATATTTTATGATATATAATTATATATACATATATATACATGAGTCTAATCTGCTATAGTTTAGTAGGCTAGAATAAGTTAGGTATATTGATTTTGTAAAAATAATAAATAAATAAAAATATATCAATAGAAATGCAGCCTACAAAAAATGAAGTTATTTAGAATCATTATAATATAAACAACTTCTCAAATCCTTCGAAACTTCTGATCAAAATTATATAATTGCTTGGCAAATACTAGAAAGAAGATATAACAACAAACGTAGAATCATCAATACGCATTTAAAACCCATTTTAGAAATTCCCAAAATAACTAAAGACTCAAATTCTTTACGTAAATTAATTGATACAACTGAAAGTCGGTCAGGTGCTTTATTAATTGCTATACTCATAAACTAGATTTCTACACAAATAAAGAAAGGGAAGAAACATTATACTCTAAACATGATTTAGACTATTTAGTTACATTAAACGAATTTATTAATTTTCTCACTGTTAAACAAGCAACATTAGAATCCATTTAACTTGAAAACCAAAAATCACTCGAATTTCATCACAGAGAATATGGAAAAAACTAAACCTGAACAAAATTCCAATTAACATATCAGTTAAAGGGAAAACAAATGGCATCACAGAAATAAAACACAAAGTAGAATTGCAAATAAAGTCATCATACTATAAAACAGTTATTTGCTTAGTTTTGCCTGAAATAACAGAAAACATCAAACTTTCCGATAAAAAAGTATAACAGTGCAGGTGATAGAGATGTATTGTTAGGCGTAGGAGTGTTTTTGGAGCTACTTTGCATCGGCCAAGTTCGCACGAAGCAGGGTCCTATCCTGCAGAATACTCATTTTAGATGGATTATTTCTGGTATAAATCTGCTTGCTTTGAACGGTAAAGATGGGACAACGCATACACATTTAAGACATAACCAATTACACGAGAGCCTAGAGAGATTTTGAAAGACGGACGAATTTGTTTCTGATTCAAAACACCAAAAAGATGAAGAGGCTTTCCGAGAATATAATTTTCGTACAACAACAACAATAACGCGTAATCGGTAAATGCATACTTAGGATTCCATTTAAAGAAAATAAAAACGAATTAGGAAACTCGAAAATGATTGCAGAAAAAAGATTAAATCAGTTGCAAGGACAATTTAAATCAAATGAAACATTCAAACAAGCATACGAAACATCAATTAGAGAATATCAAAAAATGGGTCACATGACGAAAGTGACCAGTGAGGATCAAATAAAATTTTTCCTACCACACCACGCAGTAATCAAAGAATCAAGTTCTACAACTATGTTAAGAGTAGTATTTAATGGTTCATGTAAATTACCCTCTGGTTTAACTCTCAATGACATACACTGTAAGGGACCAAGAAAACAGGACGATTTATTTGCAATAATAGCACGTTTCAGAACATATAATTTTGTTATACAGCAGATGTAGCAAAAATGTATCGATGTGTTTGGATTCATCCTGACGATAGAAAATATCAAGGAATAATGTGGAAAGAAAACGGTCAAACAGAATACTGCTATCAATTAAATATAGTTACTTATGGTACAACATCGGCATCTTTTTTGTCAATTCGATCACTGATTCAGCTAGCTAATGGCATACAGATAGAAGATTTGGAATTAGCAAACATAATAAAACATGATTAAAAACATCAAGGCAAACAAAATTACAAGTGAACAATTCTCTCATTTATATTACAGCTTTTTGAACCACTAGGTCTCTTATCACTTATCATTATTACGGCAAAGTTTATTATGCAAAACTTATGGAAACTACAATTAGAATGGGTTGACGACATACCCTAGGAAATACAAACACGAATCCTGGAATATTGCAAATCGCCAAATGAAGCAAGGGAAATTAGAATACCTAGCCATGTTATTATACATAATGCTGTAAAAATAGAGATGCACACATTTAGCGATGCGTCTGAAAAGGGTTATGGCACTTGCATTTATTTGCGACTTTTTGATGAACATAATAAAGTACAGGTATCATTACTATCATCAAACTCACGAGTAGCACCAATCAAAAGCCTATCCATTCCGAGATTAGAATTGAATAGTCCAGTTTTGGCATCTCAGATAACGGGAAAATTTAAAAATACATTAGATACCAATCAATGGAAAATTTCACTAAACAGATTTACAAATTGATCTACATTGGATTAATTCGGAGCCTAACAATTGGAAGGCATACATGGTAAATCGGATAGGGAAAATTCAGACATTAACACAACCTTACAAATGGTATTACATAAAAACAAATCCAGCAGATCTAATAACAAGAGGGGTACAACCTAGCCATTTAAAAATGTCAACAAATTGGTGGCACGGTCCTGAATTTCTTCAGAATTTAAATGTAAATTTTGACAACCTAAACTAAAGGGAAATAATAAAGAAGTAGACACAGAAAGAAAAAAATTAAAGCAAACTTTTGTTTCACAAAGGAATAATTTTACTACTAAGTTCATAAACAAATTTTCTTCTCTGCTAAGATTAATTAGAGCAGTTGCATACTGCTTGAGATTCAAAAGCAAGAGAAAGGGTTTGTTGACTATAGAAGAATTAAACAAAGAACATGATGTAATAATACGTTTAGTTCAAGGAGAATATATTTATACAGAAATTAATAATAATCAACAAAACAAGTCTATAAAAGGGGCAATATATTATTACCATTATCACCCATTTTAAATAATAATATTTTAAGAGTTGGAGGTAGACTTAAACATTCTAAATTTTCTTATAACAAAAAACACCCCATATGTTTGCCTAAAAATTGTCATTTCACTCAATTAGTAATAAGGGATGCACATAAATCGACGTTACATGGTGGAGTTAGCTTGACTTCGTCAACTGTAAGGGAAAAGTATTGGCCAATCAGCGGCAAAACTAGTTCAAAAAAATGTATCCAAATCTTGCCTGATGTGTTTTAGATACAATTGCAAGCAATCCCAACCAATCATGTCGCACCTTCCTTTTGAAAGAATAAATCCCCGGCATGTATTTTATTCAGTATGCATAGATTTTTGTGGCCCTTTTTTAATTAAAGATAGGCACGATATTATGTATATAAATTATTCGCTACAATAAACGATTAAAGCAAAACAATAATTTATTTGGTTGCTTTTTAATTTGTCGATGCAAGTAGTTAAATTCTTCCTTGCCAAAACACATTGATTTTCTTTAAAACGCGATTTTTTCATAGTGGCGCAACGTACGTACGTAGGAAGGTACGTTACAACGGTAATTATGTTTATTGATTGTAATTTTTGAAATTCATTTACGAGATTTCAACGCGGGGAGTATGTTACGAGTTTCACATTGATTTCCCCATACGTAGTTTGTACATGAGTCGAATCTGCTATACTTTAATAAGCTAGAATAAAAAATGACTTTGTAAAAATACTAAATAAATAAAAATATTTCAATAGAAAAACAGTCTACAAACAAACCAAGTTATTTAGAATAATTATAATATATACATACAAAAATACCCTGTATAAAAGAAACATCCAAAGAGAAGGAACAGAAAAGAGAGACAGAGAATAAATAAAGGTCGGTGTAACAATAAGCACAACGGTCCTGCATATCTGGACACCATAACTCATACTTGTTAAAGTTAGGGTCGGCTGGTATTGAGGCGGGTGGAGCCAGAGCGAGTTCAGTTTCTGTATTATATTATTGTGGAGCAAACCAACTATCTGGTAATTTACTATTTATTAGTCACCGCTCCCCCAGGAAGTATCTGCTCGCTATAGTGGCATTGGGGAAAGCCACAATGGAAATTAATGCTCCAAAATATGTTTAAAAAAAACATTTCGGAGCGAACGACATTCACTAATTCGTATTAAATTATATAGTGGGCGGCTTCATAATTCGATAGTTTGAATCGGGACAAGAACAAATTTGCTTACATGAATTACCTTCAGTGCCTAGTTATTACAATAAGTGGTCGTTAATAATGCAGATGTTTTCATTGTAAGTTAAATGGATCAATGAAAGCGTCCACAAATTGCCTTTAGCAATAACACACTTAATCTAAGACGCCGTTATAAAATCCATGAAAACTCTCGAAGAAACGCTTAAACATTTTCCCTTTTTAAATTCGAGCAGATCCAATGGTTCCAGGTCCTTCTTCTTGTTGAGTCGGGCTCTGCCGCCGTCTGAGACGCACAATACCATTATCATAAGTCAACCAGCAGCGGCCGAGTTCAATTCAATGGCTCGTACCGGAGCGTATATCTTCCCCAGAAGTGGTCTTTTACATTTTACCCGCTCGCTGGGAATGTATGTAAACGTAGTTTGCTGCGGTGTGCATTTTCCATTCCACTAGCCGTTTGGGGGGGGTGATGTACAGACCGGCGCAACTGAATTAACAATAGGTGTCGGCAGCCGCAACTACATTATGTATTGTCGTTTAAAATCATCAGTGGAAGGTTCGTACATTTTCGTTTTATTCTCTTCTATTGTCCCAGTAGCAGGATATTTGTCGTGAGACTAATGCGTTGCTACTTTAAGGCTATAGAAGGAAAATAAGAGAGAAGAGAAAGAAAATGAGAGAAGAGAAAAGAAAGAAGATGAGAGAAGAGAAAGAAAAAGAGAGAAGAGAAAGAAGAAGACAGAAGAGAAACTAGAAACGAGAAGATAAATAAATGAAAAAGAAAGACAATAAAATCTACGTTCATAGGTATATCCTGTGCAAACTATTGACCGCGCGCCTCCACCAATTGTGCCGGTATAGGAATATGAGATACTTGAATGTAACAAGATACATTTATATTTTTTTATTCTTGGGTATTTAGAGTCTTAATTTTTTTGTTTTCAAAATATTTATTTCTCGATGTTTCGCCTTTATTATTTAGGCATCATCAGGATACAAAATATATTATAACAAAATTAAAAACTAAAAGTTACCTATAAGTATCAAAACAGAAATAATAGTAGACATTAACATAAATATGAAACATGAAAGTAACAACCTATGATATGTAATATTTTCTATTTTAAGTAAATGTAATGCGTGTAATAATAATAGTAAAAATACATCAAGTTAATTTTGAAATAAAATGTCATATGTTTTATTAATGTTACATAAGTCTCTTTAAAATTTATCGAATTATTGCCTTTTAATAAAAATTGATAATAATATAATATATTTTGTATCCTGATGATGCCTAAATAATAAAGGCGAAACGTCGAGAAATAAATATTTTGAAAACAAAAAAGTTATGACTCTAAATACCCAAGAATAAAAAAATATCATTAAAGTTATTGTCATGGAAACCTATATCGTAACATCACAGATAGCCAGATAGCTCATCAGATAGGGAAAAAGGTTGCGGTTTTGAGACTGAAATGGCATCTTTTTGGGTATGTTCTGGCATCTTTTTTAAGATGGCGCTATGGGCAATAAATGTCAAATTTAAACGTTTTATTTCTAAAAAATGGTATTGTATTTAGTTTTAGCAGGTTTTAACTTTTGAGACCAGAACAGCATAACATGATGCAAAATTTCATGGGCCTTCGGGAGATATAATAAGTCGCGGAGAGTGGTAAAAGTATTGCATTTTTACAGGCATAATTGGTTGTTTTTTTCTTCTTCTTTTCTTTGAATTTTCTTGCAACTTAGGCAACCCTTCACATTTCTAATGAAAAGCATTAGTTGAGCTATCTGGTTATCTGTGGTAATATTATATTGGTTCCAATCTCTGGTGTTGGTAGTTGTCTATGATACCAGCATTAAATATCTAATAAGAAAAAAAACGGAATTATCAAACCTCCATAACAATTGTTGAAAACAAATGATTTATGTTACTCAAAAGTGCTTACATTGATCTACGACGGTAGTCCGAGAAGTACCCGACCTGACGTATAGCAGCAGCAATTGTTTTTTGTAAAAATTTACTATGATGGAAAGTATCAACCCTATAAAGCTTAAAGCGGGCCGTACACGGTCAGTATTAATTACTTTACCAGTAATGACATTATCGTGTCAGTAATGACGTGGTGAGATCAGAAAATCCGGATTCGCATCATTATTGTCGACCTTAGACGATCATTATTAATGTCATTCTGATAAAGTTTCAGCATTGAAGACACTACGTTCTTTAATATTCGTTTGGCAGTCATCAGAAGTGAACGCTCTTATTGAATTTGTAAACATGGAAAAAGGATTATTTTCTTTTAACACACTTGAAAACATTGCTTGATGGTAAAAGATTTTGCAGCAATGTAAACTTGGAATCCGCGATTGATAGTTAGTTTGTAGAGTTCTACGGTTTTCTCTATAAACAGGGTATTCAAGCTATTGAATATTGCTGGGAAAAGGATATCGAGCTAAAACAACACTATATTGAAAATTAAAAAAATTTTCCCAAATTTCTTATTCTTTCCTTGTTAGGTCGGGTACATCTGGGACTACCCTCGTAATTTGAGAAAATTTAAAAAAAGACTTCTTATATTTTGTATATTAGGTCTGTAATGGAGTGAATGATTGTAAGGATAACATTACATCAGACGAAACACACGAGAGATGTCCTAAAAATACAACTTGTCCTGTTAATCATTTAAAATGTGAAAAGACTAATATTTGTGTGGAGCCCTATTGGTTATGTGATGGTGACAATGATTGTGGCGACAACTCTGATGAAAACCCTCTTCATTGTGCCCAAAGAACATGTCCTCAAAACAGTTTTAGATGTCCAAATCACAGATGCATTCCAGCTACTTGGTAAAGTTTTATAATAATTACTTCTTAAATATTACCACAAATTAATGAAATACAAGATTTGAACAAAAACCCTACACTGTACAAAATTCTCTAGATTAAAAAAAAAGCACATGTTTTTTTCTTTGACTGAATTAGTATTAAAATTTTCATATTTTATTTTTAAAATTATAAATGAAATAACTGATATCATGAATTTTTCTAAATTAATAACTATAAAAACAATATTTTCATCAACAACCCATTTCCTTTTAATTCTGACATGTCTAATATAAAAATTCTCTTAGGTATTGTGACGGTGATGACGATTGTGGAGATGGGGCTGATGAACCTCCAGAATACTGTAAAAGTGAAGGTCGGACCTGCTTTGGGGACCTCTTTACCTGTGACAATGGGAACTGTGTTCCTAGAATTTACATTTGTGATGGTGACAATGACTGTTTAGATAACAGTGATGAAGATAATAGACATCAATGCAGTAAGTTTTTATTTTTGTTAGTTACATGTTGGAGTTTTTATAATTTAAATTATATATTTTTATTCAAATTATCATTTTATTTAATTTTAGATGACAGGCGTTGTGACGAAGAAACAGAATTTACATGTGAGGCAAATAAAGCATGGGGAAGAGCACAATGTATTCCTCGTAAGTGGTTGTGTGATGGTGATCCGGATTGTGTCGACGGAGCCGACGAAAATGCTACTTTGCATCATTGCTCAACTCCACAACCTTGCAGTGATGATCAATTCACTTGCGCAAATGGAAGATGCATAAATAAGGTACGAACCTATTAACAACGTAACCTGACTCGTAACCATAGAATTATATTCTAATGTGTAGGTCCCATTTTTGCCACTTGACTGTTGATTTTAGAAATCTTATGCCTGGTTCCACCAACGAAACTTAAGTTCTAATTGGGACTTATATCCAGAAGTTTGTCTCACACAAGCCAAATAGCTAACCTATTTCTATAGCACCCACTAAAGTTCTAAGCAATATCAGCTCATGTATGGCTGATTGTTGGATTTAAGTCCCGACTAGAACTTAAGTTTCATTGGTGCAACTGGGCATATGTCACAAACTTTTTTGATTTAGAATTTTCTAATTGTGATAAGCAAGATTTCGTCCTTTTCCTTTAATTAAAAAAATTAGCTTCTTTACTTAATTTTAAAAGAAAAGTTTGAGTTTATTCTAAAAGGTATTATCAACATTTTGAATTTCCAGTAAGAACTCTCAAAGTCACTACTAGAAATGATTTTAGGGTTGGCTCTGCGATCATGACAACGATTGTGGAGATGGTACTGATGAAGGCAAAGAGTGTAACTCAAAGTATAAAACATGTTCTCCTCAAGAGTTTACCTGCCAGAATTTCAAATGTATCCGCAGTCAATATAGATGCGATGGCGAAGATGATTGTGGAGATCGATCAGATGAAGTTGGATGTAGTAAGTGCATTCATATTTTTAGAATAATAAATTCATAAAGAAGGATAAATATTTACTGGTATAATTGTATAAATTTTCTTGGACTACTACAATATAGATGCAGTTTTATTTCTTGAGATTAAGTCCGCAACTTAATCTCAAGAAATAAAACTGCACCTATATATTTACTGTACTTGGAAATATTTTTTGATTAAAACTTAAAACATAAAGTATTGCAAAAGTGCTAAATTATTATCACAGGAAGGTACAAAACTGTTGAAAAAATGAGTTTTGGTTATGTGTTGTTTCCAATACAACGCTACCTACTTCGTTATGTTTCTAAAAGTGTGATAGCTTAAATAAAATCAATATAAATTACACTGTTAAAAGTAAGTTCAATTTGTATTTTTTTGCCAGATTAATGAAAAATATAATATGCAGCTTAGTAGAAACTGTGATCAATAGCTTTGTTTCTTCAGCTGTCCGGAACATGTTGCCGGCAGATAGTAACCAATAACATTCAAGGCAGCAAAATTTCTCTAAACCCCATTGGCTGCTAACTGTTCAAGGTTGCTTGGAACTGCTTGGGAGTGACTGAAGAAACAGCACTAATATCACACACGTATGAACAGTTTTTTAGTGAAGTATCACTTTTCAGGTTTGGTACACAAATAAGCATTTTTATCAAAGCACACATTAAACTTTATATGAACATGGCAAAAAAACATTGGGTTACTCTCATTTTTAAAGTGAAATTCATATTTCCAAATTATTATGTTTCGAGACCTTTGAGACATCTAGAAATATCTCAAAGAAGACAGCACCCCTATTGAAAACGGCAGAGTGAAAAGTTGTGTTTCTGTAGTAATAGCGTAAGTGGTAAAGTCACGACTGCCTGCTGCTTAGGAACGAAGAAGAATGCAAATTTGACAAGTATTGAAACTCTGACAGCCCGCACGATTTTTGTTTCTAAACAGGAGGCGGCAGAGAATTTACTGATAAAACTGGTAAATGTGCAGAGCTAACGAATTAGGAGTTCATATTGGATAAAATGCATAATAATCATTGATGTATTAAGTGTTGGTTTATTGGACGTCATGTACTTTATTACTACAATTTTTTGTTTGCTGTGTTTAAGAGTATAATTTCTCTCGCTGCAATTTTCTTTATTCTAGCTGTGAATTTGTTGATTGCAATACTTATGCAGCCAAGAATTTACTCTAATATGTTTTCTTTCTTACTTGTTTAATCAAATTTTGTATTTTAATAATTGAAGGTAAAATAAGTATCCTTAATTCATTAATTTTTTTTAGAAAATAATACTAGCATCTGTAATGCATATAATCAATTTGCTTGCAATAATGGCCAATGCATCGATAACCAATTGGTTTGTAATAAAATACCAGACTGTAGGGATGAATCAGATGAACCACTACATTGCAATCTAGATGAATGTGCAAAAGTGGAAATACATCAGTGTGGTCACAAATGTGTTGATACATTAACAGGATTCTATTGTGAATGTAACCAAGGATATAAGTAAGTGTTTGATACAATGTATTAGGATAAACAAACAAGTTAAGAATGACAACGAGTTCATAGTGAATGCAAGGAAAAGAAAGAGAAAAAATTAATGCATGCCACTCTGAAGAACCCTTAAACCAAGGACGAAACAAAAGTGAATATGAAAAGTACACGTGTTAATTCAGAAGCATATTGCAATTTAATTTGAGGGACCCATAATCTCTAAAGAATAAATTTTAAAATAAAAAATTAATAAAAGGTGTCAAGAACAATAAAAATTAAATTGAAGAATTTTAGTACATTCCTTAAATTCATGATAATGTAGTTTGTTCAATCACGATAAAAAAAATACCGTAATTAGCCATATCTACGACGAATATTTTTATGTATTTTGATGTTTTTCTATTCATGGTGGGTCTTATATTTAATGTCGTCTTAATAGATGCAGAAATACGGAATTTATAATAAAATATTCACTACTTTTATCATTTTTAGACTCCTCTCTGATGGTAAAGCGTGTGCTGACATTGACGAGTGCATTGAAACACCCGCTGTGTGCTCACAATACTGCTCGAATACACCTGGAGGTTATTACTGCAAATGCAACGAACAATATTATGAACGTCAGAATGATGAACATACTTGCAAACGCAGAGACAAAATAGAACCATGGGTCTTATTCACAAACAAATATTACATTCGCAATATCTCTACCGATGCTTCAGTTTACAATTTAGTACATCAAGATTTACTTAATGTTGTGGCACTAGACTATGATTACAAAGGGCAGAAATTGTATTTCTGTGATGTTACAGCAAAGACGATATTCAGATCAACAATAGGTGGAAAGGGTGAAAAGGAGCCTGTTATTCGACATGATTCCCATGGTTTAGAAGGTATTGCAGTGGATTGGGTGGGAAGGAAATTATATTGGTTAGATAGGCATTCTAAGAATTTAGATGTCTCTGAACTGGATGGTACAAAGCGAAAAACACTAAAAACTGGAATAGCAGATCCAAGAGCTTTAGTTGTTCACCCGGGAACTGGATATATGTACTTTAGCTCTTGGCATTTACAAGCGTTTATAGGAAAGATTGGAATGGATGGTTCAAATTTCACCAGAATTTTAACGTGGAAGGATGACATTGCATGGCCTAATGCTTTGACCATAGATTACTTTACTGATAGGATTTATTGGGCCGATGCTCACTTGGACTACATAGCATTTACTAACTTAGAAGGACAAAATAGACACATAGTTTTATCAGGTGCTTCAGTACCCCATGTGTTTGCTTTAAGCTTGTTTGATGACTTTGTATATTGGACTGATTGGAATTTGAAAGCTATTAGTAGAGCAAATAAACACACCGGTAAAAATTTGCAGATATTACGCAACAGTACGCATAGACCGTACGATATTCATGTGTTCCATCCCCTTAGACAAATTCCTTACACAAACCCTTGTGGCTCAAATAATGGAGGATGTTCACACTTATGTTTAATTGCTCCTCCTCATGAGTCGAGCTATTTAAATATTGAAGGCTATGCAGAAGATGGTACAACTACATATAAATGTGCTTGCCCCAATCAATTTTACCTTGCTCAAGATGGAAAGACATGCATCGCGAACTGTACTACTGGGCAGTGGAGATGTGGAGGAAAAGACGAAAAATGTATTCCATGGTTCTGGCAGTAAGTAAATATACATCACATGCTTTAAAAAGTATATTTGTAAATCTTTTATTTTACAGATGCGATGGTGAAAAAGATTGTCGAGATGGGTCAGATGAATCATCCATGTGTCCTGCACGACAATGTCGAGCAGGAACTTTTCAATGTAAAAATGGTAATTGTACTCCTTCTGCTACAATCTGTGATGGAACTGATGATTGTGGTGACGGTTCAGATGAACAAAATTGCAACTTGCCATGTCCTGAATTGGAATTCAAATGCCGCTCGAACGGCCGGTGCATATTAGATAGCTGGAAGTGTGATGGAGATGCTGATTGTAAAGATGGATCAGATGAAGACCCACAAATATGTAATAAACGTGAGTGTGACCCTGAAACAGAATTTTCTTGCAAAAATGGCCGATGCATTCCAAAGCTATGGATGTGCGATTTTGACAATGATTGTGGCGATGACTCTGATGAACCAGCGTATATGTGCAGGCAAAAGAATTGCACTACTGGATGGCAGCGTTGTCCAGGCAGATCTAACTACAGGTGCATTCCGAAGTGGTTGTTCTGCGATGGTAAAGATGATTGCAGAGACGGTTCTGATGAATTACCACAAAACTGTCCAAAATGCAATCTTGATGCAGATTTTAAGTGTTCAAATAATAGATGTGTTCCAAAACAATGGAAATGTGATTTTGCTGATGACTGTGGTGATGGATCTGATGAAAATGAAGCTTTATGCAAAGGAAACTACCGCGACTGTTCTGAATCGGAGTTTAAGTGTAACAATGGGAAATGTATTTCTACACGATGGCGATGTGATCATGAAGATGATTGTGGTGATAATACAGATGAAACAGGGTGCTCTGGTTTCCAGTGTAAGAATGGAACATTCCAATGTGCATCAGGCCATTGCATTGCTGCGTACTTCCGTTGTGATGGTGACCGGGACTGCAGAGATATGTCAGACGAAATGAACTGCCCACCTAGATATCCAGGCGGAAGATTTTGCCCAGAATCAAGATTCCAATGTAATAATCACTTATGTATAAATCAAGCTGATATTTGTGATGGGACCGATGATTGTGGAGATGGATCTGATGAAGCATCAACACTGTGTACGAACTTTAATTGTGATTCATTAAGAAGATTCCAATGTGCTAACCACAAATGTGTAGCAAGGTATCAAGTGTGTGATCGTGTAGATAATTGTGGTGATGGATCAGATGAAAATAACATGACTTTATGTGCATCGAAAATTAAGCCATGTAATGTATACACAGAATACCAATGTGCTAATAAGAAATGTATTGATAAAGGCCAAATTTGTGATTTTGCTGATGACTGTGGCGACAGTTCTGATGAATTAGGCTGCCATCACAATAATGTGTGCACTGATTCTAACAAAGGAGGATGCGAGCACCATTGTATGAACCTTACAGATGGTGGATACATATGCGTTTGCTATTCAGGCTTTATTATCTCTAAAGAAAATCGAAAGAAATGCCAAGATGTAGATGAATGTGCAACTGGAATCCACCATTGCTCTCACATTTGTACCAATTTGAATGGTTCATACAGTTGTTCATGTTATGATGGATTTAAATTATCAGATGGACTTTCTGGAGTATGCAAAGCAGAAAAACAACAAGCAATGTTACTATTTGCAAATGGTCCTGAGATCCGAGCATATAGTCTTCAGAATAAAGAAGAAATTGATGTTATTAGTGAGGAAAAGAGAATAGAAGCTCTTGACTACAACCCTCAAAAGCAAATTGTATTTTGGGCAGATAGCTATGATAAAAGCATAAAACGATCTTATATGGTAAATGCTTTGAATGGGGAAGTCAAAACAGGTTATGCCCAGGATCTCAATATGAAAGGAAACTCCAAACCTACCTCACTAGCTGTTGATTGGGTTGGTGATAATTTGTACTGGACTGAAATTGATCGAGCTGGTTCAAAGCCTAAAGGTAGAGTAATGGTTGCTAAAACTGATGGCCGATACAGACGCGCTATCGTCAGTGTTGGTTTAGAGCAACCAACATCATTGTCGGTAGATCCTCAATTAGGACGCATGTTTTGGACTGATGCAGGATCAGCACCAAAAATAGAAGTGTCTTGGATGGACGGTTCGAAGCGAAGGCCACTAATTACAGAAAATGTCAGGCATCCCACAGGTTTAACTGTTGATTATGCTATGGATCATTATTTATATTGGGTTGACACAAAACTAAATACCATTGAAACTATGAAGTATGATGGGACAAATCGTAAAGTGATTATAAGAGGAGATATTTTAAAACACCCCATCTCTTTGGATGTATTTGAATCAAATCTATTCTGGGTTACGAGAGACACAGGAGAGTTGATAAAACAGGATAAATTTGGAAGAGGTGTAGCAGTAGTGATACAAAGAGATTTAGTTAACCCTTCAGGTGTCAAAGGTTTGTATAGCATTTAATTGTTATTTTTATGTTATATTTAAACGAAAAAAATTATTTTTAGTTTACCACAATCTAAAGTATAACACCACTCTTAATAACCCCTGTGAAAACAATAGATGTTCACACATGTGCCTATTAGTTCCTGGCGGACATCGTTGCTCATGTCCTGACACTTCAATGCCAGCTCATCGAGGGAAATCAGAAATAATCTGTGATGCCGCCACTGAAAGACCTAGACCAGAACCTAGAGTTTGTAGTTGTCAAAATGGAGGATTATGTAGAGAGTCTGATGATAACGGTCTAGTTTGTGAATGTCCTGATGAATTCCATGGTCAATTCTGTGATGTTCATATTGCCCATAGTAGGACGCCAAATGAATCAAGCACTGCAAAAATTGTCATACCCATTGTTGTTATATTATTGGTTCTAGGAGCAGCTACAGGAGTATGGTTCTTCTTGAGGAAAAGACCTTTGTACGTATTTCATGCAACTTTTCTTTCTCACCATACCTTTCATTATCTTGTCACATTAAATACTAATTTTTTATTTTTAGCGGAAAGGGATCAGGATTAGGAAGCCTGACAAGCAACCAAAGTGTTTCATTCAGACAAGGAACAAATGTAGAATTTGGAACAAATACATTTAATGGAAGCGGTGGAAGAGAAAATGTAGAACCTTTGGATGTGGCCTACTGTTTAGATCCTCTTAGTAATAAAAACAGGGATTTTCATAATCCAATGTATGATGCAGTCCAAAATAATCCTGATGTTGTTGGAAATGGAAGTTCAGGTATGTAGTGAACTGTTTCTTTAGACAAATATTTATAAACTGAATTAAAAAAAAAATAAGATAATAATTCTAAAATGAAATTTTGTTACAGCACTTTATGAAGTACCAGTAGATGTAATGAAACTTAAAAGTGATACATTTTCTGAACCAGCAAGTGCAATTCTGGCACCGTCAAGTATAACACACAAATCTTCACCACAAGTGAATGTGAAACATCGTGAATTAGATCCAAGTGCTGACACTGGCAAAGATACTCAAAAGTTAGTAGAAGAAGACTGCTGATATAAAGAGAAATATTATTCTTTACCCAGATTTTATTGGTTAGTGCTTGCATATATCAAAGTTAGTGAGTGACTATTACAAAAGCACAGATTTATTTATACCTATCAATTGAAATATTTATTTTAATTTTCTAGATTCTTAATCTTGTAAAAACTTTGTATAGTTCTTTTTACGTAAATAACCCATAGGTGCTGTAAAGATGTTTATTTATATATTGAAATTGTTGTATAGTGACCTAGTTGTTTTAATTTTACATGAGATGTTAAATATCAAGAACTTTGAATAAGCTGGTATTTAAATGAAGAAAATATTTTTGTAATAAGGTGTTGGTGAGAATGAGATTTGAAATCAGAGTAAATTACTCAATTTGTACATCTTGAAAAAGTGTATAAAAATATCAAGAAAAAACCAAGGCGACAATACTTAGAAATTGTAAAGAAAAACATATTTTTGTATTAACATTTGCATATTTGTTTTATATTTTGTCCTCTAAAATGTAAAGAAATTGACAGAACTTTATGATTTTACCACAATTTTATAAATAGTTTCATTCTAATAAGATAGCAGAATGTCTCAAATATTTTATAGAATATGTATGAAGGCATGACCATGCAATAATGTCATTAAAAGTGATTACATAACTAGTTTTTAAGAATTTATCTATGTGATATATAATAAGAGACAAGAATTTGCGGTTTAAAAGATTTTTTTTATTTTAAAACGTCCATTAGTTAAAAGTAGACCAGTTACAAGTCTATTACTTCCTATAGGCTATATTTTAAATTTTACAGAAACCTCAATCATGTACTGGTTTTTTTGTTACTGAAGTAATACTTTGGCAATATTTTCATTATTTATAAATTATATAAAGCACAATCAGTGTATATCATGCTAAATTGGGAATAAGACACCAATGCAATGAAAGTATTAAGTTGCGTAATATCAGATAAATATTATTGAAACCACCGATTTAGATAATTTTTCTTATTTATGACATATATGGAAGAGCGTATGATTAATTAAGAGGAATTTTGGTAACTTGAGTGTAAATCTGACCAAAAGTCTTGTAAGTTTTTTCACATTTAATGGGAAGACTCTGACGCGTTTCGTGGCATTAGGCCGCCTCTTCAAAGGGTTAACATATATGTATTAGATAACAAAGAAAACATAATAACGTTGATTGCAACTGCTACATCTAGGTTAGGGCTAAAACAAAGCTGTTGAAACCTCTTGTGAGATTACTGTCTTACAAGAGGTTTCAACAGCTTACAGTTTTATTCATAAACAAAGTCTTCATTTATAAATAAGGTCGATATTATATTTTCTTTGTTATTTAATAGGCTAACTCTCTGAAGAGGCCTATGCCACGAAACGCATCAGAGTCTTGCAAGTGTTTTTGATCGGATTTACACCTAAGATTCCAAAATCCCTATCAACATAGTAGTCCAAGAACATGGAAAATCGTCATATGATTAATTAAGTTTAAAACTGTACATATCAATATGTATAGAGAATTTTAATAAATTAAGATGCACAGTCAAAGTTGTACTTCCGAAAATCATAAAGTTAATAGGAAAAATAAGATTGTAGTTTAGTCTATTTTGTGTCTACTTATGAATCTGGCGTTTCTTAAAGTTTTTATTTTCAACATTGTAAATATATCTATAAAGATATTCTGACTTTTATTATTAATGACTCCCAACCCTTATTTTCTTGCTATTTTATGAGAATGAAACAATGTTTTATATTCTATTTTATGATGTTAATTTAAAATAACAACAAGGGAAGTTCTCAACTTTGTATTCTTATTACACACTCTTTAATAAACATATGGAAAAAATACCTATAAGGTTTCAATTGTAATTTATTAAATCCCTTGTTGATATTTATGACGTAGATTAAGTAGTAAAAATAAGTTTTATAAATCTACTTAAAATGAACTGTTATTTATTTAAAATTTTAAATCAAAATATATATTTGCTAGTTAAATATTTTAGAAAATTTAATAAAGTTGTCATCTTATAAAATATAAGTAATGTTCCTTTTGATTTATTTTTTTTATTAAAATTACATCGTGTTTTAGTTAAAAAAAAAAGAATTAATTGTGCCATATTTTTTGGCCAGTGTGCAACTAATGGTAATTTTTTTAACAAAAATTAGATTACATTATTTTTGCAGATAATCAAGCTTAAAGCGTCCGAAGTCCAGGTAAGAATAATACTATTGTATTATGTATAAATGCTTTTGTCATTATGCAAAGGAGGATATTAAAGAAAAAAAATTAATTGCACAAGTCCTGGTCTAAATTTATATAGGACATCCACATGACCTTGGAAATATGGGGGAAAGTATTTATTTTTTAAACAAATCAACATTTAGATATATCAAAGGTATCTGTGATTCTCTGATTGCTAATTTTTAAATAGGTAGTTCGATACCATTTGATTATGAACTGTCTTCAGTTTAAGTATTTCCCATTTTACAACAATTAACTGACTTCAGCATTGAAAACTCACTTTTGGCAGATTGTAATTGTACGCATCAGTTGCTGAACAGTTCGTTAAAAAGTTAATCATTAATGAATTAATGTATGTACAGGGCAAAAAATAAGAAAGAATAAAGTTAAAACCGTTTATTACAAATATTAAAAGTTACAATTTATGCAAACATTCCTTTATTGTTTCCTAACATAAATATTATATACATCCATTTTAGTCATAAGTGCCAGCAGAAAAATAATACATGATGGTTTTAACAGGATTTTATATAAAATATGTAGGTACACTTCTATAATGGACAAAGTGTATGGTGACAAAACATTTATCTACTAACTAAACAGTTGTTCTGTGGCTCGTTCTATATCCCAGTTATATGACGATAATGCGACTCTAGCTTGGTGATCGTCTACGCCCATATCTTGAAGTCTTTTTATTTTATCATCAAAATCTTTATTTACATGTGGACCTATAAGAAACCCAAAGTAATTTAAAAAAAATTCACGTATTAATTTTAGCATTTAGCTGTTTAATACCTGGTGTATGTACTTTCTTTTGCACTAGATGTTAACTAAAGTATAAAAAAAATGCAGGATCATGTGAATATATACCGGGTGGTCCTGAAATATGGGACATCCCTATAGTTTTTTTTTGTTTTGAGAGATAAATCAATGAGCTTTGGTATATTTATCATACGCAATAGGACGGATTTTATGAACTATAGAGCACTTAGATATCACTTCCAGTTTGATCAGGTGACAAGGAATCTCTTATTTAAATACTGAAACACAACTTTTTTGTTGATATTCTTTCTCCATGTTATTCCGTGTATAATGATATGTCACATGTTAATTTTGGAATCGTCACTTTGCAATTTTTTTCAATTTTATTTTAAAATATGGGGACTTTAAAATCGGTTTAAACTGTGCTTATGAATTTCAATTATTGATATAAATTGATATCATTGCAAAAAATTAGAAAATATTAAAGTTAAAGCATTTTTATTTTTCATTTAATCAAAAGTCGATTTTTTTAAATGGAACAACCCCGGTACACTGAGATTTTTAAAAACATCGCTCCCGTACCAACAAATTGATAACAATATTATATATTTGAAAATTAAAATAAAGGACGATCCTTGCTTAATAATTATTAAGCAAGGATCGTCCTTTATTCTAATGTTCAAATTAATATCCACCTTGCTGTGGGTTCTCCTCTCTTAATCAATATTATATATCTTTAAACATGGCAAATAATAGAGAAAAATTAAAGAAAACTGCATACTTACTTAGTGTATTTCAGTGGCATCTTCCTGAATTATATTTTGTATTTACTTTTTTCTATTTTTTGTAATGTTTAAATACATATGATACTGGTATCAATTTGTTTGTATCAGAGCGGTGTTTTTAAATATCTCAGTGTCCTGGGGTTGATCCATTAATTTTAAAATCTTCTAATTTTTTGCAAGGATATCAATTTAGATCAATAACTTAAACTCATAAGCACAGTTTAAACCGATTTTAAAGTCCCTAGATTTGAAAGTAAAATTGAAAAACATATCTAAGTGACAATTCCAAAATTGACAAATGATATATCATTATACTCGGAATAATATGGTCAAACCGGAAGTGATATGTAAGTGCTCTATAGTTTAAGAAATCCGTTTTATTGCATATGACAATGACAATGACGTAAATGTAAAATTTTGTCAAGTGATATTTACTCTGAAATTAATTTGAGAAACCCACGGGCATATAAAGGAACATCGGCAGAGCTATAATTATGGTCAAAGTTGAGAATATTCTTGATCAAATACGTTTTCTGTAATAGAAGTTACATACAGGGTGGAGAAAAAGTCCCGGAACCCCTAAATAACTTCTGAATGGTTTGAAATAGAGAATTAAAATTTACAGGGTTAAAATGGTATCAAACAATCTACCAGATGTCACTAAAAACACCCATTTTACTGCCCCCTGTGGGCGTGGGGAAGGGGGGGGGCGACATAATTTTAAATGTAATGGGAGGTCATGTGAGGGTTCATTTGAAAGGTTTTTTCGAGATGAAAACAATTAAATTGAAATAGTTTTATTAATCAACAAAAACTGGAAATAATAAAACAAATTGAAAATGGTGCATCGAAGAAGCAAATGCAGTTCAAATATGGTGTAGGAGAATGCACCAACAGAGATGTAACAAAAGAATAAACAAATGGAATTTGCATCAACATCAGATAACTCCTCGATGAAAAAGGGAAAAACTATGAAAACTTTTGAGGGACTAGAATGATTTTTTCGTAAATTTTTATTATGCAAGAAGAGGCATTTCTTAAACTCTTGAGTACTTATGTATATTACTTATGGTTTAAATGAAAGTGACAAGAAATCTCTTACTTAAATAGGAAAGCACAACTTTTTTCATGTTCTTAAAGCAGGCCGTACACGATCAATAATAATGACATTATTTTATCAGAATGACATTAATAATGAGTGTTGTGAAAGTTGGAATGACAGGCAATAAAGATGCGAATCCGAATTTTCTGATCTAGCCAAGAAGAAAAACAATAGTTTAAATTTAAACTAATAAACCACTTCTACCGTGAGCTGTTCGTATGATGACGCATAGAGTTGTAACGAGTCTTTTAGAATACTCTCTGTCTTTATAAGCATCATTTGATATGCAGAGTTAATGAGCATTGATTAATTAATTAAATACCAACCCGTACTGGTAATGGCAACGGTAAATGTGCTTTCAGAATGTGGGCCTTAATCTCCATGTTATTCCGAATGCAATATGTCATTTGTCAATTTTGGAAATGTCACTTTGACGTATTTTTCAATTTAAGGTTCGGGCACAGTAGAACGTCGATTATCCGAACGTCGGATATCCGGAACCTCGGTTATCCGAACATACTTTTCAACTTTTGTGATTTAATTTAACTATATATTAACTTTCAAATTAAAATAAAAGGACGATCCTTGCTTAATAAATTTATTTTGTATACACGCTACATGTTTCGGTCGCCTACTGCAACCATCATCAGGCGCTTAGTCTGAGTTACAAAAATTGCAAATTTGAGAAATAACAAGAACTGCCAACAAGAACAAAATCATTACTCTGGAACAGGTGCTGTCTTGACTTCCAGAGTAATGGTTTTGTTCTTGTTGGCAGTTCTTGTTATTTCTCAAATTTGCAATTTTTGTAACTCACTAAGCGCCTGATGATGGTTGCAGTAGGCGACCGAAACATGTAGCATGTATACAAAATAAATTTATTAAGCAAGGATATCAACCTTGCTGGGTTCTCCTCTCTTAACCCTTAGAACGGTAAACCGGCCAAAGGCACTACGGCATATACCCGACTGGCCGGTTTAGCGTCCTAAACACAGGTAGCTACTTAAGCGCTGAAGAATAGGTGTTACCCCTGTCCTTATTTTTTATAACAGGGAAAGATAAAACGCTGAACTAATTTATTTCGTATGAAATGACGTAATGTTCAGTTTCCGGCCTTCATATTATACAAGTGCAAGCATGAAATTTACTTTATTTTCAGTTTCTAAGCTTCGTATTTTAGAATCTTTTGAGAAGGTACTCATCACGTCTTTGAATGACATATTTTCTGCTTTATATATATATACACACAATATAGCGAACTTGATTTACCGCCGTTGTAAAATTGTTTATATAAAGAATGTAAAGTCGTTGTCTATGTTATTACATTTTCGTCTGAACAAGATTCGTACAAGTGTAAACATCTGAACAAAGTGATTGTTTTATAATTTTAACGAATTTGTAAATTTTTAAATTTCCTATGTAGTATTACTTTTATTGACGTTAATATGTCAATGTAACAATGCTCGCGATCTTTCTTTGGGAACTGATAGTAAGCGCGCCTGCACGGGGCGGTCAGGGTCAGAATGCCCACACGTTCAGCAGCATAGGGTTCTAAGGGTTAATATGTATTAGCTGTTCGTAAACGCAAACATTTTTTGTTTAAATTGTGTATTTTTCATCCGGAGACTGTGTAAACGAGTGAGGCATAAAAACACAGTTTTTGTTAACTCTATGACGGGCATAAAGAATCAAATTGATATAAGCGACGCTTCATTCCTGTGTTGATATTTAAATTGGCTGTGAGGACAACTTGTTGCAAGGAAATTAAGAGATTACGTTTCTTAGAAGCTATGTTAGGTTAAAATATAAGGTATATAAACGTTAATAAATTATATACCTACTTTTTTTTTTTTACTTTTCTATAAAATTGATTATCCGAATTCCCCTTGATCCCAATTAGTTCGGATAATCGACGCTCTACTGTAGATGTCAGCAGAACGCAATCTGTCACAATGCGTTGCAAATACAGCTCGCAGACCGCCACGACAGATTGCATTCTTTGTGCCTGTGCCTTTAGTTTTAAACATAGAGACTTCAAAATCGTTTTAAAGTATGCTTATGTTTCAGTTATTGATGTAAATTGACATAAAAGCAGCTAATTAAAAAAATAAAGCATGCTCTTTTCATTTCAAGAAATGTCGAAATCCGTCTGTTACACTGAAATATTTTATTGACCGCTCTCATATGAGGAGGACCGCGGCAAAGTACCAATATCAATTTATAAAATAAATAGAGATGTACGCTTTTGCAATATATAGGGTGTCAATTAAGTCCCTGGACGGCTGAATATTTTCATAAGGTACTTTTGAAAAAAATCAAAACCATTTCTAAAGTAACTTTCAAGAAGGAATTCAACGAAGACCATCAATTTGATCTTGAGCTTGACCTTCAAGGTCATTTCAACGATAACTTTATTTTTTTAAATAGAAATCCCCTTTTTTGACACCAGAAATCGAAAGAGCGGGAAATTTTACGTTCAGATATATTCTGAAGTCATAGGTAGTCTTTGACCTTGAGGGTCACTCATTTAAACTTCAGCAAGGTCTGGATATCTTTTGGAATATAAACTTTTCATTTTTTTTGTAACGACCAAAACGGGATGTGTCGGATAAAAGGCACTTGGAATACACAGATTTGTAATTTGTAAAATTCTTGTTCGCTTATGGCCTGTAGAACCCATATTGGGCCATAAAAAGTGAGGATGAATTGTTTGTCTACATAAGCACACTTCTCTGCTTAATCACACTCGTTATTACTTTCTCTTATATGCAGTATGCATATACAGGGTGGTCCACCTAAGACGTTCACCTGGAATTATAGCGTTATTATCACAGTTAGAATAATAAAACTTGCAGGATTTACTCAGCACCTAGTGCTCCAAAAAACGCTAGTAGTGCTTTATTTTGCCGCACATAGTTTTTGAGCAAGCGCACTTGCATCCATAAAATTGCTGATGAAGATGATTTTTTTTACATATTTTAAATCTGCAAGTAATTCTGCATACAACGGTATAAACATTTCTGCAAAAAAATGGCGGATGGCCGAAAAACATTTTTTTAATATTACGGCTTTGTTTACAAAGTTAGGGCAATGAAATTTCCAAAAATTAATTCTGCACATAAAGGGCTTAAAAGTATCCCAATAACTTTTTACTCTGTGACTTTTAAAATACATAGTTTTCAAGGTGCTTTGATTATCAATTCTAATCCCCAGAATGATTATGCGGACAACGATACCAATATTTCAGCAAAAAATCTTGTTTTATGGACTACGTCCTTTCTTGTCAGTCGCCCATGATAGTAGACTTACCTTTTAGACATTTACTCATATGTTACCTAATATTAACAAATGCTTGTCATCGTTATGGCCCAATTGCTAAGGCGCTGCCGTTTGGTGCAAGGGGTTTATGGTTCGAATCCCAGCAAGGGTGCGATTTTTTTTTTATTGGGAAAAAATGTTAACTACTTCATCGTTCATGAACGATGTAGAACCGGGGCTCCTTGTTTTGCAGACTCCTGCAGAACTTGTGATCCTAATTTTTGGTGTCATCAATTAGTCTATTATGCCGAAACAGGCTTAGTGGGATGACAAACGCTCTTTTGCTTATCAATAATTACAATATTGTAAATATTGTAAAAGATACTAGTTATTTATTAACAGGCACATTCTTTCATTTAATTTTATTTCACGCTCAATAGGTTTTGTAAGCAACAGTTTACTACGTACATCCAGTTTCTATAATAAATGTCACTAATTTCGTTTTGCGAACGCTGTCATTCTAGCAAAGTTAACAGTCAATCTGTGGCGTAGTACTATTATCATTTAAAAAAAATTTATTTTAGTTTAAAGTGTGATGTTTCGTATTAATATTTTATTAATACGATTGCGCAAAAACTATTAGCGGCAGAACAAAACACTACAAGTGTTTTTTGGAGCTCTTTAGGTGCTGAGTTAATCCTGTAAGTTTAATTGTTCTAACTTTGATAATAACTATAAGTCAAGGTGAACGTCTTAGGTGGACCAAGCTGTATAGAGAAAGTATTGTATTTATGCAAAAAATCAAAATTGAGATTTTGATGAATCTCCACGTTTTGAGTGCCCCTGAATCCATTTTGCCCATTTTTGCTTTGGTGTCTGTAGATGTGTGTGTGTGTAAACACGATAACTCAAAAACGACTTGAGCTAGATGAATGAAATTTGGTATATAGTCATTTTAGCTAAAAAGTAAACTCGTATCAACTTTTGGGTTTATTCGGATAACCGGAAGTGGTTGTTTACCTGAAACGGAAGTGGAACTCTTTCAAATAAAGTGCCCCTTTGCTTCAAAGTATTTGTTTCAATTTTGTAGTAACTTTAGAAATAACAAAAAACACATAGATATCAAATTTTAGAACAATTTGCTTAACCGGAAGTGTTATTTTTGAACCATTTTTTAAAATTCATATATGTAAATATGAAGCGTTCGGGTGTTAAATCTTTACACCCGAACGCTTCATATTGTAATACAAAATTATATAAAAATCGCTTTGAATCTTAGTGTGAATCTGTCTTATCTTGCCTAGTACACCTTAAAAATATACGAGAAAGTCGAGTGGAGACCACTCCATATTTTTACATTTGTGTTTAAGACTATTATTCTTCAAAATGGACTATTCTCTGTGATTTAAATTATTTTAGATTTATTTGTAGGTCTATTCTTTATGAACTGAATGTTGACATTTTTAAATTTTGAAGCTATAGGTTCCATGCCAACTATTGAAGTGATCGTTATTTTGATCAATCAAGCCCTAAACATACAAACACAAATGTGAAAACCGATGTATTCTAGCATAAGTATGAGTGTGTGTATGTAGGCAATGCCAATGAGTATAGAATTTAAGTAGAGTAGAAACCTTATGGAAAATAGTGTAAGATCAGTTGATAGATAGCCCCGCTCATTCCGACACCTCCCTCCACCTCACTTATGACATTTCGACAAGTATCAAGACGATCAGTAATACTAATAGTACTTCATGCTGTCGTATTTAGTCAATATTTGGAAATTTATTTGAAAGTATGATAATTATTCTGTTGGTCCATCAGTATTTGCCCTCATACGATCAGTAATACTTAGAGTATTTCAATAATACTTTCAGTATTTCTGATCGTGTGAAAGCTGCTTAAAGTTCTATATGTCGGAATCCTGGACAAACGGAAACTATATTCCAGAACGGAGTACACTTTCCATGCTAAATACATACTTTGTAAAACGGAAAAATAATTCGGATACCATTGCGTTCCGCTTTAGACCAGTTGTAAAAAACAATTAACAACAATATCTTTATTTATAGTTTTTTTTAAAAGTCAATAATTTTTGTTCACTAAGAATTATTACTTTGAATAGGATAACGTTTATTTTCCAAATTATTGACCAAATTCTGGTAAGTTTGGAATTACATTTCTTGTTTATACATATTTAAACCATTTAGATCGGGTATTAAACAATAAGAAATAGCTCTAATAAAAACGTGTTATTAAACTTTCGATGAGTATCAAGACCGTCAAAACGAATAATGCAGTAAAACATAAAAAAACAAACGATAAATGCGGTTTTTAATTACATTGATTACATAGGCATTGTTCAGACCGTGGGTAAATGACGATATATGCGGGAAAACGAAACTCGCGGGAAGGAATAACCGAAGTATCACTGCATTACACAAAAATATAAGGGGTTGTCTCTCTACCCAACTCCTATACTCGCTGGCAATCCTAAATGCGATAAGCACTACATTAGCCTACTTCTAGAATTTGTTCAAGTTTTCTCGAATTGTAATTCTTGTATTTACTTTTTTTTCTATTGTTGGCCATGTTTAAGGATAGATGATATTGATATATCAATTTCTTCATATATGAGACGTGATTTTAAATATTTCAGAGTACAAGACAGGTTTCCATTTATAAAAATCGATATTTCTTGAAATGAGAAGGGAAATGCCTAATTACCCTAGATCTTTTATAAAAATTATATTAAATGTAAATTTAAAAGCAACGTGGGGCAATTTCCACCAATACCATGAGGAAGAATAAATCAAGTGAATAGTACTTTCCAAATTTACATAGTCACGGTAAGTCTGCACTTATTTTCTCATGTTTCGAGATGACCCTTCAAAAGTTAATAGAAGAATACAAGTGTGGTACATTTGGCATTCATTATTGCAAATTAAGTATTTAAAGAAGAAAAATAAAAATTGATGATTTTACTACTTGTTAGGTCATTCAACCAATAATTCTGTTAATTAATTAATAATTAAAGTGGACCATCCTCCATAGTACGCAAATGAAGAAGAGAGAAACGCACCTGCAGCGGAAAACAGAGACTAGATAGAATAACATGAAATGGAAGACCGTGAGGAACGACAAGATATATATTTTAGAAAAGGGTTCTAATTTAAAATCGCACACGATCAATACTCAACGATTATACAAGAAATTACACACCTCCTGCATATACGTTTGTCCAGTGCCGTGCAGTCAATTGGAACATTTCGGAATTTTCCTTAAATTGTTTTGCAACAACAGCATCCTGTGGATCGTCAGGTTCAGCTGCGGATAACAGGGCTTGTAAAGACAGTAGGACAGTTCTCAAGGTCATTGCAGCAGCCCTAAAATGTATAATTCTAATTAATTATAAAATTGTAATGAATGCTATATTATTTTGTGTACCATTGGTCTTTTAATATATCTAAGCAAATTGCTCCAGTTACTGATGATATATTTGGATGCCATATTTTTGTTATAAATCGAACCTGAAATTGGCAATTTTAATACATAAGCAAAAAAAAATTATAAGTACAGGGTGAGTGAAATTGAGTGAGGCATAAAAACACGCTCTTCTTTGTTGATCAAAGAGACGGTAAATTGCCGACAAAGAATCGGCATTTTTTATGCCTCACTCATTTTCGCTCACATAGTAGTTACCTTAGGTGGATTGAAAGGATATGTTTCAGGTACTTTTATTTCTAAAACAAAATTTCCTCCTTCATAGGGAGTATCTGGGGGTCCGGCAATTTCTCCCTTTAATTCTGTATAACTATCATTAACTAATTCTACTTTGATTGCGCATTTTGCTACCTAAAATAAAAATTATCTATTTTAATATTGATTTATATTAATAATTTTAAACCTTGATCTGGTATTGATGCATAATATTATTTACATCAATAGCTATAAAGTGTTTTTGCTTCAGAACCCACCGCACAGACTAAACTATCGGCCGACAATTTATTATAATTACGTTTAAATGTGACTGCGCACACCTAACCGATTCTAGTCGTCCGACAGAAAAGTTGGATCCGATACAATTACATATAATTAAATACAAAGTTTGTCTAGTGGACGTGGATGCAACCAATATATAACAACCCTGAGAAAATCAAGAATTGCTTTCAGATTGCCTACACTATAGAAATGTTATATTACTAACTTCATCAAAAACAATCTTATAGGGTTTGTAGTTAAGGGACCTCTTGCTTAAATTAAAAAGAAAAAATGCAAAATATGGATCGGGAAACTAATTCATGATTTTACTTTTCTTTAGGCCACGTCCGCACAGATAGGTGGCTTACTTAGTACATAGATGCCTCGGGTCTCATGACATTTGTTTATGGACGCACTGCGCATTCAGCACCTTTGCTAGTCATCTAGCGACATCCAGCTGATTTCCTGATGGGGTACACAATGCCTTGTGCCTCGTGACAAAAAACCAACATGTTCATTCACTTCGCTGATCACTAAGCGACTAGCAAAGGCGCCGAGCACGTAGTGCGTCCAGTTGCATATGTCCTATAACAATTGATTTACTTTGCTACACGCCGAGTGTCTCGCTAGGATCTAGGAACTAATAAACAAATGTCATGAGGCACGAGGCATCCAGGCACTAAGTAAGCCCGCTATCAGTGCAGACGTGGCCTTAGGCCACATCCACACTGATAGATGCCTTACTTAGAACCTAGATGCCACGGGCCTTGAGGCATTTGTTTATGGACGTACTGCACGCTCGGAGACTTTACTAGTCACCTAGCGACATCCATCTGATTTCCTGGTAGGGTACACAATGACTTGTGCCTCGTGACGAAAAACCAACATGTTTGTTTATTCCGTTGATCACTAAACGACTAGTAACGGCGCCGAGCACGCAGTACGTCCAGTTGCATATATTCTACAACGTTTGATTCACTTCGCTACACGCCAAGTGCCTCACTAGGTTTTAGGAAGTAATAAACTAACGCCATAAATCACTAGGCATCTAGGCACTAAGGCATCTATTAGTGCGGACGTGGCCTTAGGGAATGTAAGTTACTTAATTGTGAATAAGAACATAACTAAATCATAATCCTCGTTCAATTCGAAATTGATTTTGTATTTAGACTTCATGTCTATGCTCATTAAAAATAAAATCTTATAATTTCAGACTGTAGTATGTAAACACTTTGGACTTTATGTTACTTTGAAAATGCTTTTGTGCATACATATATAAGAAATGTAAGTCACAAGCACCTGCGATTGCTTGCAAAGCCAAGTTTATGTGAAATCTCAGATATAACGGATGATGATGCCTTTTTTATTATTAGGCACGCTTGTTTCTTGAAGAAAATTAATGAATAAAATAGAAAACCTGTTAAGTGAGCCGAATAAAATTCATGCATCTATTTATTATTATGCGAAAGAAAAGAATAATACATTTCTAGTTAATTACAGAAAATTTAATTTTTTTCAAAGGTTATTTCTGTTATCAATAGTTTAAAAATGCCAAAACAGAAAATATAGGTTCATTGTAGACAATGACAGCTTGAAATTCAAATTTATTCTTACCTCTTCACTTTTGATAACCTCTTTAAATTCTCGTTTAATTCGTTGTGCAGCTATATTAGCCATATTAATCAGTACTTAATAAAAATATGATTTTAAATCATAACAATGAATTATGTAAATTAGACGAATTATTTTAGTGCAGATTCAATACAAAAAGTTTTTTGCCGATTGACTTTCACACTTTGTAATTTGTAACGAAGTTAGCTGATTAATGTTCTGTCAAACTTCTCCACTTCTGCATTCATACAGGGCGTTTCATTACTGAAAATCCTAATGCTTGAGTATCTACAATATCTATTTGCATTCAAATGAAGATCAGATTTGGACAAATTATGTTTTATAAGGTCTTTTTATTGACCAAAGGTCTTATTATTTTTTAAAATATTGAAAAAAATAACGACAATTGGGCTCGTTAGCTGAACATCTAATTCAACGGCTGTGTACATATTTAAATTTAATTTATAGACGTGTGTAGTTAATACATAGTCTCCCAAAAAAATCTTTATAAACTGTACGTCTTAAGTGTGAAAGTTACACTAGTTTAAATTTCAGAGAAGCTGTTAAAATATATTATACAGGGCGGTCCATCTAAGACGTTCGCCTTGAATTATAGCGTTATTATCAAAGATAGAACAATAAAATTTACATCATTAACTCAGCACCTAAAAAGCTCCAAAAACACTAGTAGTGTTTTGTTCTGCCGCACATAGTTTTTGCGCAAGCGCACTTGAATCCATAAAAGTCATGATGAAGAGATCTTTTTTTTTACATATTTTAAATCAGCAAGTAATTTTGCATACAATGGTATAAACATTTCTGCCAAAATATGGCGGATGAACGAAAAATATTTTTTATTATTGTAGCTTTATTTACCAAGTTAGTGCAATGAAATTTAGAAAAATTAATTCTGCATATAAAGGGCTTAAAAATATTCCAATAACTTTTTGCTCTGTGACATTTCGTTTCCGCGCAAGGGCACATAACTTTTAAATATACATCGTTTTCAAGGTATTTTTATTATGAATTTTAATTCCCGGAATGATTACGCGCACAACGATACCAATATTGCAGCAAAAAATCTTGATTTATGGATCTTTTTACGTGGAAAACCCAGGGGAACCACAATTCCTTAAAAATCCCAATGGTAATGGTGTTTTTCAAGTGTGATGTGCGCTTGCGCGAAAACTGTACGTCGTAGAAAAAAAAAGATATTGGAAAATTTTGAAGTATTTCATGAACTGAATAGATGCCAAAAAAAAATTCATTTTTTTAACTTGTTAAATAAAGGAGTTATAGTTATTTAAAAACCCCGATCACTGTGTGCGCATGCGTCAATATTTTAAAACAATATTTACATCGATGTACGCAGAACGAGTAACGGAAAAATGATATTAAAAAAAGTTTATCATGATTATGGTTTTTACAGTTTAATGTGCGCGCGCACGAAAAATAGGAGAGTTGGGCAAACATTTTATTTAAGTTTTATGTAGCCCTTTATGCATAGAGTAAATCCTCAAATTTTGGAAATTATATCTTTGTTGATATCGCCACAATTTCAGTGGTTTACTTTAGGTGAAACAAGCTGTATATCGCCCTTGGGCCCAAACCTTACATCGATAAAGCCCCTCCACACTCTCGCCTCGTGTACTCGGCGAGGAAGTGCGAGGTGAAGTGGTCGCATCCACCACATTCTCGTTACATTACGCAAAGATCTCAGTGTCATGACTGACACCGAGGTGAAAGTAGCTGCTGCTGCGGTGGCTCTGACACTGTTGATGTTTATTGCAAGAAAAAAAATTTAAGAAAGTGTAAAAAAGGAGATAAATTCTAATTGAGATTTTTGAGACCACTCCTCATTTTATTAATAATAAAACTGCTCTGACTTGAGGCTTGAAAATGAAGTGGTGCGAGGACGAGAATGTGGAGAGGTAGTACTCGTGTCCTCGTCCTCGTCCCTCGTTGTCCTTTGACGTTATCCTCGGCCAACTTTGCGAGAGTGTGGAAGACCTTTTAGGATTTATTGTATTTATGAGCACAGTACAAACAGTATATCAACTTCGAGGTTTGCCAGAATGTGCGTAATGGGGATTTGTCATGCAAGAGAGGTGAAATATAGTAGGTACAAGTTAAAAACAACTGCACATAAGGCGCCTCCGCAAAATATCAAGACTTAAACTGCATTAGTTTATTTATAATTAATTATTTAATTGTACCGATAATAGAAACTGGAACGGTAAGTAACTGGTAACATTTAAGTGGTGGAAAAAGACGGCAAGTGCATCTAGTATAATCAGTATGATAGAGATAGATATATTCTAGGTTACACCTCTTTCGAGACGGACTTAGAATAAGAAGAAAAAGACGAAGAATCGAAAAAGTTTTTGATTGAACATGTTTACGCCTTCTATGCGGCATTATTTGTTCACTCTTTCTGTTATTACCGGAAACAAGGATAAACATATGTTGTGAATACAATATTCTTAGTATAACACTAACTATCGCTGTTGTCAGGCGCTCTTGGTGCCAGTTTTGGTGATCGTAATGTTTAATAATTTTTATTTAATTAAATAAAGCGAAGGTATGTAAATGCAATGTATAAAATTGATCTACGCCATGCATAGAACAGTATAGCATAAGCAACAAAATTGATGACAAAACCCCATTGCCCGCCCGGGCTCCTCAAAATATGGCCTCTTACGACAAATGTAGATCGAAGTAGATCGGTGATTTCCACACAAAAGATATAGTCTAAGATCTTTTAGCTGATTTAGGACAATTTTGATGTCCTGAGTCCACATATCTCATTGGTTTTGCTAGATCAGGTCAACTTTCTAAACTATAGCCACATTTTGCTTTTTACATTTTTGTGTATAGTGACGAGTATTTTTGCTTTCATCGGATGCTTTATTATTTTACATTCTAGAGAATAATGTATTCTGGTGCTAAACATTCCTAGGGCATCCAATAAACGTCAATTCTAGCCCTATATTTTACAAAATTATGATGTAATAAGTCATTTTCTTCGTTGAAAGTTAATTTCGAGCGATTTTTCTAAAATTAAAATTCAGTAAATAAAATTTAAATTTTTAGCATTATATTTTGTCCTATTACAAAGTAAACTTTTTGGCCTACAAGGTGGTAACATTGAGTTTTTAATTATATTTACTTTCTATTGATTTTTATCTCTTTAAAATGGACTGTTCACAGAAATATAAACATTTTTGACACCTGCAATTTTGCTAGCCGGTTATCACTCAACTCGTGGAAATAAGCAGATATTTCTGTACCAAATGGTGAAAATTAGTGCCTACTAAATATGGACCAAAGAAAATGGATCAGCAGGTGCAAACAAATGACGTCTCATCCAAAAATGGAAGACAATAATGTGCATCTGGGCATTTACATGCACGAAGTTTTGTCAGTAGAGATTTTCCACTAGATTTTTCCCCCTCCAAAAATTGTTATTGCTGTTCGTGATGCCTCTATTCCATCATATCCTCAAAAGGTCTGACCTGTCAAAGCCAAGTACAGAGTATAATGGAAAAGCACCGGCCTATACGAGTCCATTTGTTCTAAACTGTCTCTAAGATAACAACGATAACAACTAGATGTTAATTCCTTCGACTACTACTTGTGAGCCGTATTTGACAGGACCACTAACAATCCCAGACATCCCAATGTGACGTCATTAAGGATCGTTATTGAATCAGTTTTTGGCGACATGGGAAAAAGCTCCGTTGTAGCCCGCATGCGGTCGCTTCAGAACACAAATACGCAACGTAATTCAAGATAATTTAAGATATGTTAGATAATCGTGCTCTGTTAGCTATAGTATTGTATCTATGCGATTGACGTTAATTCTTAATTTGACCACTTTATACAGTTTTCTAAAGAAATTGGCGGCGCAGTCAAGCGGGAGTAGTGTCAAAAACACCCAAGGAAATAAAGTAGATTACTAATTTTGCCGCTTATACACTATCAAGCGGGAAATAATTACTCATATTGAATATTGAGTAATGTTCGGTATTACAGATTAGTTTTAGGTAATAATTAAGTATGTAAAGTGCGTATTACCACAGATAAACAGATAGTTGACCATGCAGAACTACGTACCGGTTGCGTATATTGAAGGCAATAGGTCCACAAATAAGCCTAAATAAAGATGTAACGAGTGTTGGACGAGGATGAGAGATC